>JAGFNQ010003890.1:80253-99810 GCA_024364735.1 Boesenbergia rotunda
CTAAAAGTCCAAATGGGACCCGTCCTCACTGGTTCGCTCCTCCAGTGACTTACCTTACTTACCCTTTGTGCAGTTTTACTTGACTTCTTGACCTACCAGGACTTTTTGTCAGGACTCAACCACCCTGGTCTTTCTGCCAAGTCTCCACCAACTTGGTCTTCAGCCAGTTGTCAGGCCTCGCGGACCCAACTGGACTTTCTGCCAGGACTCAACCATCCTGGACTTCAGCCTAGTGTCTGGTCCTAAGTCTTTCAACCCTGCACACTTGGTAAAGAGGTTAGAACCATAACAACCTAACTTTAACCTGTTTGTCATTCATCAAAACTTGAGTTTGACCGTTAGTGTAAACTACACCAACAATCTCCTCCTTTTTGATGCAATGACAACCTGGGTTAAAATTAGAAAAATAACATGTAACAGCAATAAGTACACCCATAATATGTAAATGACATGCTCTAAAATCAAGGTTGTTTTAATTTCTAACTCTTAACCGTATAACCCTCCCCCTTTGGCATTCATCAACATAAAGAGATATTAGGCAACCAAGTCTTAAACAAATAATAAGCACTCAAGGATTAAGAAAATAAAAATGGTGCTTAAAAAACAGACCAAGATTCTGAACTAATCCAGAAGGGGGAAGTCAAATTCTCAATTTAACATAAAATGGACTAGGTTAAAAACATAAGTGTCTAAATTTGACTTCAATAAATCATGTTTTTTTTTCAAAAGATATAGATGTAATGCTTAGAGACAAAAATCTAAGTATTTGAAACCACAGAAAATGATTGTTTAGCAAAAAGGATTTTCCAAAATATTTTCAAGGAGTAACAAAATAGTCAAACATGTTTACAAGAGTTTTTCAAAATAGGTGAAAATATTAAAAAAATATTTCAAGGGTTAAGGTATTTGTAGAAGATAGGGGTAATAAGTATTTTGTAAAGAAAATTCGCCCCATGTATATTTCTTTCTTGAAGATAGTGTTTTTATTTCTTTCTTGAAGATAGTGTTTAAGGATAAGATTGTAAGGCCAAATTTCAAGCATGGTTTTAACAAGCTAGATTCAAAGTATATTTTCAAACGATTTTCATAAAGCTAGTTTAAACAAAATAAGTGAAAGCTAAGGATAATTTTCCAAAAAGAATTTCTTTCAACACTGTTTTCAAAGAGAGAAAAAGGCTTAAAAAAATTTAGGAATAGTTTGAAAACTAATTTCAAGGTTAAGTAAAATTCTCAAAATAATTTCAACCAACATATTTGAAAGACACACAAAATAAGAAAGATTTTGACTTAAGCTCCTCCTAAACTAAGTAAGAATTTTAGTCCATTCTAGATGTCTAATTTTAGTTACTAGCTAACTATCTAAAGAATAGTAGTGTTCACCAGATTAGTCAAGTCAAGTTTTAGTGTCTAGCTTAGAAAAACTACTTGACTTGATCAATATGAAGTTGGTATTTAATGCCCAGACTTGCTACGATGCACAGACTTAAGCATTCTGAAGTCCAGGCAAAGTCCTATGCATCTCACAACGTTCTATGTTTTGCAGGCACAAGCAAATTAACCTTAATGTGTTTTGTGAGATGCGGCTACCTAGATCTATAGGTTCATGCAGTTCTAGGGGTCAAACTTAGGCTAAGTCCTCCAACTTCGAAGTCAAGTTTTAAACATCCAACTCAATTTTGGAAATCAAGTTTTTTTTAAAAAAAAATTAAAAAATACATGATCAGGTTAGTATTGAAAACTGAAGTTTGAATACTAAAATTAAGTTAAAAAAAATTAAGTGTCAAGCAGAATATGTGAGTTGATTTATCAAAAAGGTAAAAATGATCAGGTTAGTCCTAGTCTACAACACACATTCCTATTAACCTCCTTAAATTGCTAAATTCAGATTCAGGGAGCGGTTTAGTAAATATATCTGCTAAGTTAGCCTTAGATTCAACATGATTAAGTTCAATTTCCCCTTTATTTACATGATCTCTAACAAAATGGTGCTTAATTTCTATATGTTTGGTCCTAGAGTGGTGGACTGGGTTTTTGGTTAGGTTAATTGAACTTAGATTATCTATAAAGATTTTAACTTTCTTAAACTCTAAGTTAAAGTCTTTTAAGGTATGCATCATCCAAAGTAACTGGGCTACACATTCTCCCATAGCTATATATTCAGCTTCAGTGGTAGATAGGGCAACACAATGTTGTTTTCTACTGAACCAACTAACTAGTGAGGGTCCTAGTAGTTGACACCCACCACTAGTACTTTTTCTATCTAACTTACAGCCAGCATAGTCTGAGTCAGAGAATCCAATAAGTTCAAATTGGGCTGTTCTAGGGTACCAAATTCCTAAATTTTCTGTCCCTTTAAGATACCTAAATATTCTTTTAACTAGGGTTAGATGTGATTCTTTAGCACAGGTTTGATACCTAGCACACATACTAACTGCAAAGAGAATATCAGGTCGACTTGCAGTTAGGTAAAGGAGGCTGCCTATGGCACTTCTATAATACTTAAGATCAACAGGTTTGCCATTTGGGTCACTGTCTATGGTCTGATTGGTAGACATAGGTGTTTTGATTTCTTTTGCATTACCCATTCCAAATTTTCTAAGTAGTTCTCTAGTGTATTTTTGTTGATAGACAAAAGTACCCTCACTAGTTTGTTTTATTTGTAGCCCTAAAAAGAAGGTTAATTGACCTACTAAACTCATTTCAAATTCATTTTCCATTAAAGTTATAAATTCTTGCAAAAAATTTGAGTTAGTTGAGCCAAATACTATATCATCTACATATACTTGGGCTATAAAAATATCAGATTTTAAGGTCTTAACAAATAGAGTTGGATCAATTTTACCTTGGTTAAAGCCTTTAGATACTAGGTAGTTAGACAGTCTTTCATACCAAGCTCTAGGGGCTTGCTTAAGTCCATACAGAGCTTTCTTAAGTTTAAAAACATAGTCAGGATATTCTAAGCTTTCAAAACCTGGGGGTTGACCTACATAAATCTCTTCCTTAATTAGACCATTTAAGAAGGCTGACTTAACATCCATTTGATACAACTTGAATCCCTTATGGGCTGCATAACCTAAAATCATCCTAATGGACTCAAGTCTAGCTACAGGTGCATAGGTTTCATCATAATCAAGTCCCTCTACCTGGCTAAACCCCTTAGCTACTAACCTGGCCTTGTTTCTAACTGTTTCACCTTGTTCATTAAGCTTGTTCCTAAAGACCCATTTAGTTTCAATAAACTTTTTACCTTTAGGTAAGGGTACTAAATCCCAGACTTGATTACGTTCAAATTGGGCTAACTCTTCCTGCATAGCTATGATCCAATCAGGGTCAAGTAAGGACTCTTCTACAGACTTGGGTTCAATTTTGGAAATTAAGGCAATCTGGCTAAGGTTTCTAAAAGCTGACCTAGTCTGAACCCTTAATTCTGGATCACCTATGATTTGATCAGTTGGGTGGGCTGAGCTAACTCGAACAGTTCTAGTTTGGTTGGGTTCAGGTTCAGGTTCAATTAGATCATGGTCTTGGTCCTCAGTTGGGTTTTCATCTGGGTTGGTGCTGGACCTGATAAAATCAATGGGTTGATAGATGGTTTGATCAGATTTGTTTGGACTAGATTTTTCATCAAATTTTACATTTGTAGTTTCTTCAATCCTTAGAGTTGTTTTGTTATAAACTCTATAGGCTCTACTGGTAAGAGAATAACCTAAAAAGATACCTTCTTCAACCTTAGATGTGAATTTTCCTAAGTGTTCTCTCGTATTTAGTATATACACTTTACATCCAAATACTTTAAAATATTTAACATTAGGTTGTTTGTTATAGTAAATTTCAAATGAGGTTTTTCCTAAATTTTTATTTATAGTTATTCTATTTTGTACATAACAGGCTGTACTGACAGCCTCAGCCCAAAGGTATTTAGGTAGGTTGAATTCATTGAGCATTGTTCTGGTTGCTTCTTGTAGTGTTCTATTTTTCCTTTCTACAATTCCATTTTGTTGAGGTGTTTTAGGGCAGGAGAATTCGTGGTGGTAGCCATTTTCTAAACAGAATTGGTTAAATTTTTGGTTTTTGAATTCTCCGCCATTATCACTCCTAAGTCTTTTAATTTTCACCCCTTTTTCATTTTCTGTTAGTTTACAAAATTGAGTAAATATTTCAAATGTTTCATCTTTATTTTTTAGGAATTTGACCCAAGTGAATCTTGAATAGTCATCGATGATTACTAAACAATATAGGTTCCCACTAATTGATTTTACCCCATGTGAGTCAAACAGGTCTAGGTGAATTAATTCAAGAATTGATTTAGTTTGAGTTTGATTAGTTGGTTTGTGAGTTGATCTAGTTTGTTTTCCTTGTTGGCAAGCATTACATATGGTTGACTCAAGGTTAGGTAATTTTGGTAGGCCTCTAACTAAGCCATTTAGTGTAGGTAGTTTTCTAAAGTGAATGTGTGCAAGTCTTCTATGCCAAAGCCAACTCTCATCCTTATGGGTTAAAAGGCAGTTTGCTAAGGGTCGGGTTAATCTAATTTCATAAATGTTGTTGTGCCTATGTCCTCTAAGTGTGATGTCGGGGTTGTCAGTGTGTTTGATCAGACATTCATTAGATAAGAACTTAACCTTATATCCAGTGTCACATAATTGACTAATACTTAGTAAATTAAAATAGAAGTTCTCAACAAGTAAGACATTTTTAATTATAAAATCAGATTCAAGTTCAATATTGCCTAGACCAATTACCTTAAGTTTACCGTTGTTTCCAAAAGCAACGGTCCCTTGTCGTTTGTACTTGAGTTCTGTAAACTTGGTGGGATCCCCAGTCATGTGTCTGGAGCACCCACTGTCGATAATCCATTTATTTTCCTACAGTTAAGTAGGATTGGTTAGAATTCAAGTTGAAGTTCAGTTTAATCTTTTTGAAAAGGTTAATTTTAAGTTAAGTTTACATTTTTGAAAAAGATTGAAAACAGAAAACATTTGAATTTTGAAAAACTTAAAAAGAATTTTTGAAGAAAAAAAATTAAAAAAACTTAAAAAGAATTTTTGAAAAAAAAATTTGAGAAAAAAACTTTAAAAAAATTTTTTAAAAAAATTTGAGATTAAAAAAAACTTAAAAAGAGTTTTGAAAACAATTGAATTAATATTTGATTTTGAAATTTGAATTAATTAAGAGCTAAGTTTAAATTTTGAATTTTGATTTAATTGATATTTAAATTTGGATTTAAAAGGTAAGATTTTAAATTCAAGTTTGAGTTTTAAATTATCAATCAATGATTTGAACTTATTATCCTTATTCATCTCACTTGATCTAAGTTATCAAACAAAGGGATCCTATGATTTGTGTGAGATGAGTTTGAGTTTGATTCATAAAAGAAATTAATCTGACCTTTTGTTAGATTCGGGTTTGACAAGAAGTAGTTTAAAAGTATACTTCGATAATTAGCTTCCAGGCGGGAGGCGAGGCACAGGGGCCTTCTTTGGCCGAAGCCTTATTGGAGCAACAACCTCTTTCTAGACAAAGCTGCTTAAGGAAGTTGTACTTTAACCCTACCTGTTGAGACACCCTGGTCTAACTAGTCTAGGATGTGTCGAGATAGTTTCGGCTAGTTCTCCCCGAGAGTCTGTCTAGCGTACCGTTATCTCGACCCACCCTAATACTAAGTAGGTCAAGAGTCAGATTAACTTTTAAGACTAGTCCTAAGTGCCCAACTGGGCAAAGGCTGATTTTGAGGTGCCAACTAGTTTGGAGCCTCCCCCTAAATGATAGGTGGGGTGTTTAGGGTCAATGTAATGAATGTCCTTTTTGGGAACATAATATTGATTCTGCCCTACTTGCTTTGTTAGGTAAGCTTTCGGGACCCATGCCTTACATTGCTTTTTGCGTGAGTGGACAAAGGAGAGAAAGGATCTTTGGGCCGATCCTGATTTAAAACCTATCCCAGACTTATTGTACATGCCCTTTTGTGATCCAAGTATAAGGTCAAGGTTCTTGGATCGAGTTGTAAAAGTTGCTAGTAGATCCTTAAGTTTTTGAACTTCACCCTTAAGGGTGGAGTTTTCATTTTCAAGTTCAGAAATTTTTGAGTTTAATTCAGTTGTGTTTTGATTTAGAATTTGCTCCTTAAGGTCTTGATTTTCCTTAAGGAGCTGATCAGTCCTAAGCTCAGATGCATCTAATCTCTTATTTAAGACAGAAATAATTTTAAAGAACTTTTCATTCACTGAATCTAAATATACCTTAGTCGAGCCGTCCGAAAATAGTCCGATCTCTTGGCTCGACTCGTATTCGGAATCCTCGTCTTGCTCCGAGTCCGATTCTGGTCCGGTTGCCATCAGTGCGAGGTAGCTTGCGTTCTTTGGTTGTTCATCGTCGGAATCGTCCGAGCTTTCATCCCACGTGGCTTGAAGAGCCTTCTTCTTTTTGTTCTTAGTGGGTTGGTCCTCCTTCTTGTAAGGGCATTCATGTTTGAAGTGCCCTTTTCTGTTACAGCCGAAGCAGATCATTTTGCTTTTACCTTCAGTGCTGGAGGGCTTCATTACCTTTTGAATATCTTTCTTTGAAAATTTGTTCTTCCTTCTGGTGAACATTTTTCTTACCAAGTTCACCAGTTGTTCTTCTTCATCTAGTCAGAGTCTGACTCATCTTCAGGTTCTTCTTGAATTTTTCTCTTTGATTTGGCTTCTTTTGGTGAACCTGCAAATAAAGCTAGCCCTTTCTCGACCTTGGCGTTAGTTTGCTCATGCAGCTCTAATTCACAAAATAGTTCATCCAGATTAATTTTTGAAAGGTTCCTAGAAATTTTATAGGCATCTATAATAGATGCCCATAGTGAATTTCTAGGGAACGCATTTAACGCATACCTTATGATGTCCCGGTTCTCCTGTTTGTGCCCGATCATGTGGAGTCCATTCAATATGTTCTTAATCCGGGCGTGGAGTTGACTTGCTGATTCTCCTTCCTACATTTTTATGTTAAATAACTTATTCAATAACAGATCTCTCTTTGTTACCTTTGCATCAGAAGTGCCTTCATGTAATTCTGTTAATTTGTCCCATAGCTCCTTCGCCGAGTCGGTTGGTCCAATTCTGTTTAGCTCCTCTTTGGTAAGTCCGCACTGGAGGGTGTTCTGAGCTTTGAACTCGGTCTGAGCCTTTTTTTTCATCTCCGGGTTCCATCTGTCGGGCTTCAGTGGAGCATTATTTCCCTCATCCATTGGCGGTGTGTAGCCTGTTTGAACTGCGAACCACTGATCCATGTCGGTCTTCAGATAAACCTCCATCCTTCTCTTCCAGTAGGGAAAGTCTTCCCCATTAAAGAGGGGAGGGCGGGCAGTGCTATAGCCTTCACCTTGGGCCATTTAAATTCTGTGCACACGAAATAAAAGTAGAAAAAATATCCCAAGACTGGGTCTTGGATTAGTAGTGCGGGAAAGGATAAACTAACGAAAAACAACTTGAATGGTGTTGCACCAGATTCAAGTAAAACCAACGAATGAGAAAAATAACTAAATTTAGGCAAGAATACCATATTTAGATCATGCAACAAAAGACACAAAACAGATTTCCCCCTGCTCTTACGGTGGTTGCACCGATTCAGAGCGAACTTGGCTCTGATACCACTTGTAGGATCGGAATGCACGTGAGAGGGGGGGGTGAATCACGTGTGTTTTAAAAAATATATTTTTCAGAGTAAAAAGAATGTGTTTGTAAAGTCGTGCACAGCGGAAACAAAAGAAATGATAAAAAAACGAACACACAAAACACGAACGAGTTTTACTTCGTTCGGAGCCTTCGGCGACTCCTACTCGAAGGCCCAGGTCCCTCGAACCTTTTCTGTGGGCAATTCACTAAAACTCTCTACCGGAGACCCCCGATAGAGTAGGCGAATACAGACGATAGAGAGTGTGACAACCTCACACTCTCTAATAGAAATGAGTACAGATAATGCAGTAATAAAATCGTTGCCAAAAAAAATTATCTGAATGAGTTTGGATGTTAAGGGTGGTCTTCCAGCAGTAATTGGACGTAGACGAGTTGGAAGACAGGCCGTAGCAAAAGAGCGTGGAAGCACCGAGCGTGAAAGCGTGAAGAAGAGATGATGGCACTGTTCGAATTATCACTTTCCTTTTCTGTGCTAATTCTCATGCTTTTTATAGAGGGCTTCTCGAGCTTTGAGTTTCATCCAGATCCTATTTTTGTGCAGCGATCCTATTTTTGTGCAGCGCTTTATCCATCATTTGAAGTAGCACAACTCAATCTGCTTTATCCATCATTTGAATTTCTATTAACAAAAAAAAATAATAGGAATAGAAATTCATCTTACCCAAGCTGTGGATAATAATAATAGGAATGAATTTATTATTATCAATAAGAATAAATTTATTCTTTAATAAAATTTCAAATTAAAAAAATAATGAGGATTAATTTTGCAGAATTCACCTGCAAAATCAACTTAGTCCATATACCAAATAAACCCTGTAAACCAGAGTTAGTATAATAATAAAATGGACTAAAATGTGAAATATTCAAAGGTAATTAGATCCCGTCCACATCTGGACCAGGATCTAACCAGGACTCAACTTAGATCACCCAAATGGGTCTAAGTTGGACCGCGCCTAAAGTCCCAAAATGGGACCCGTCCTCACTGGTTCGCTCCTCCAGTGACTTACCTTACTTACCCTTTGTGCAGTTTTACTTGACTTCTTGACCTACCATGACTTTTTGTCAGGACTCAACCACCTTGATCTTTCTGCCAAGTCTCCACCAACTTGGTCTTCAGCCAGTTGTCAGGCCTCGCGGACCCAACTGGACTTTCTGCCAGGACTCAACCATCCTGGACTTCAGCCTAGTGTCTGGTCCTAAGTCTTTCAACCCTGCACACTTGGTAAAGAGGTTAGAACCATAACAACCTAACTTTAACCTGTTTGTCATTCATCAAAACTTGAGTTTGACCGTTAGTGTAAACTACACCAACAGTTATTTGTACTTAATTTATCTATTACTATTGTTCTGGAACTAACCCTGGTTGTAAGAGCAAAGGTAAGAGTTTTCTGCATCCCAAGCGCCTGAGAGGACTCAGGCGCCCGAGAACATAGGCGCTTGTATTGATACAGGCGCCCCGATGGGTTATTCCAGAGTCTGCAAAGCTGAGCCTCCATGTCAGCATGGGAGCACCCATGATCAGTTAGGCACCCCAGACGTCTCAGGCGCCCTGGATAAGAGGATAAGCTCTGGCCAAGTCTGCGAATGATGACGCACCCAACTCGGTGATGTGGCAGGCGCCCTACAGCAATGGGGGCACCCTAGACGTCTGTGTAAAAAGGGGTTCACCCCCTTGCTTCCAGACTACAATTTTTCCAACTCAAGCACTCAAGCGCTCAGTTCTGTTTTCTCCGTGCTCGAGTTCCAAGCGCCAACAACGCTCCAGATCGACGACCTGCTGCTCCGATCTTCAATTTCTTTTTCGGTCGTCAGTATTTTTTTTAAGTGCTTAACTTTAATTTTGTATCCATGCTTCAACTATTGTAATATTTTCAGAAATATAGAATTGCCCAACGAAAACGGTCAAGGACTGTGAGCCTTTGAGTAGGAGTCGTTCTAGACTCCGAACCAAGTAAAAGGAAAGTGAGTTAGCATTGATTTAATTTTCCGCTGCGTAATATTCTAACGAATCCGAAGTTTTATTGATATTCACCCCCACCTCTATCGATTCTAAACGATCCCACAAGGATTAGTAGGTTGCAAAAACAAATAAGCTCAATCAGGAAAGGAGCGGTAAAGAGTATACCTGGGTAGCTTCCAAGAAGAAAGTGTTGGCCTTGGTGTTGGGACCCCGGTAATAAGATTCCCGAACCCCCTGCAAGTACTGATCCGCCACGAGCTCGTACAGTTTCAGCTCCTGGGTCCGGTCGGGCAGGCTCTCGAGTGGCAGCTCCAGGCGGGGGTCGGACATAGTTGGTATCAACACATGGAAGGCCAGTGGGACGAGGGGAACCTCCGTGGAGGAAGGGGCAAATCAAGGGACAAAAGAAGGTCTGGGGCACTGAAAGAAGGATCGGGCTTGGTCACTGCTCGGCTAGACCCCTTCGGAGCGTCTGAAGAGGCTATGCAGGGCTTCTTCTTCTTTTTCTTCAGGCGGGGGTGGGGGGGGGGGGGGGGGGGGGGGTGGGAGTGACTTCGACCCGACTCTCGGTCGGCCTAGCAGAGGGAGGGCTCGGAGTGCACGCTTGACGACGCCTGCTTACAAGAGGTTGGTTATCTTCTTCCAAGGGCTCGCCGAGCGGACTTATTGGATCAGCAGGCTCAACGGGCAGCTCAGACATAGGGGCCAAGCGGAGCGGGTCCATGACCCGTTTCTCCAGTTCCGCGACCACTCGTGACTCCAACTCTACATCGTCCAAGCCGAACGGGTCTTCCAGAGCGGTGACAAACATCATGGTGGCTGCAAAATAGAAAAAGCTTAGTTAGCTAAAAATGCTCAAAAGTAGGATAAGGGAGCTTACCGAGTGAGGCGGGCCGGGGAGTCGGCGCTTGGCTTAGGGCAAACACATAAAGAATCCCCCTCATGAAGAATGTTCACCCCATGGAAGCACCGACCGCCGATCTTAGAGATGGCGAATTGATATGAGGCCAAAGAACAGTAAGATTTTGGGAGAGGAGGTGGAGGTAGATCTTCTATCAAGGCCATCGACCAGTTAGGGGTCGAGGTCGTTTTGATAAAGAAAAAGTGATCCTTCCAACCTTTGTTGGAAGTCAGGAGTTTAGCAAGAAAGGAAATCTTGGCTCGGGCTTGGAAAAAGAAATCATTTGGCTCTTATTTTTTGTGGTAATAGAAAAAGTGAAAGATCTCCGGTCGGAGAGGAATTTTGTACAAGGCAAAGATAACGATTGACCCGCAAATGAGACGAATGGCGTTCGGGGCCAATTGGGACAGGGGAAGTTGAAAATATCGACACACCTCCGAGACGAAGGGATGAAGGGGAAAGCGGAGGCCGACCTGAAGATGATCTCAGGAAAGAGTTATATAGCTCATAGGGGAGCTCTCGGGTTGGTCGGTAGAGCTAGGAAGCACTAGACGATGGTCGGAGGGAATCTGGTACTCCGTTCGGAGGCGCCTCAGGTCTCGGGAACATAGCTCGGAAATGACTGTGGCGTACCAAGGGCCAGAGGTCGGGGCGGAAGAAGACACGAATCGATAAACGCAAGAGGGGTGAACTAACTGGGAGAGAACGGAGATGAACCACTAGAAAAGGTGAAGGTTGTGGGAATCCACCGTCTGTCAGAGGAAAGTTCGCCGGAGTCCTAGAAGAGCACAGAGGCAAGGAGGAAGCAAGGTAAAAAGTGGGACCGTGAAAGGAGAAGAGGCGGTATTTAAAGGGTCGTAGGGCACATGTCAGTCGTCCAATGACGATCCTGTGAGAAGGCGGGAGCGGACCGGGACCGCTCATTTCCCTCCATAATGAGCCTTGGGAAACCGCGTAGCGTGCGCGAGTGGGCTTTGACACCGAATATTTCATTACTCGAAGAAACCAATCGGCAGGGGACGCGTGACACCCAGTAGTTAATGAGGGGATTTGAAAAGATCCTCCGATCACCTGAGGGTAACACGTGGAAGTAATAATGGGACAACAACAATATTGGCCATACCGCGGGCTAGTCGGGACTAGTCATTGTCGCTGGATAACAGGTCGGCCAACGCGGGGAGCCTGCCCGCTCAACGGTCAGTCCAGTCAGTCAGACTTGTCGCCTCCTTCGACTAGACTCGAGGGGGATACTTATGATCCCGCCATAGCTGACGAAGACGTGGGTGGGCCGGTATGGCACCCTAAGGTGGCAGGTTGGGCCTAAGATCCACTCACACGGGGGCGTTGAGGCTCGGTAAGGGGTAAACATGAGCCTCAATGTCCCTGCCCTTGGAGGCCTGGTCCAACCGACTCCGTTTATAAAGTCAGTTGTTTCCTCACGAAGGTCAAGCTATAGATGCCTTGCTAGTTAGATGAATACTTGAATTCATGTTTGCAACCTCGACCCCATATGGCTCCCGATCGGGAGCCTCCGCTCGAGAAGTCCCCGACCCGGGTCCTAATCCTGCCAGACCTCGACTAGCACTACTCGCCCCTGGGGTTCCCTTATTGCTCTCCCAGGGCAAGACAGCTCCCTATCGGGAGATCAGAGGATGAGGTCATGTGGTGCTAATCGACATACACCGAGCGGGCTACAGCTCGGCACGTCATATTTATGAAGATTTCTATTGTCACGATTCGTACAAATTCTCTGATGTCTAGTAGGCTAGGATAATGACCACGCTGACGTCTGCCGACTCGAATTTGACACTACTCGTGTTAAAATCGCGAAAATCTCGCTAACGTAGTACGGTTTCTGGCAGGTGCAGTGAGTGAAACCAGACCGTACTACAGAGCTAACTGCCAGTGTCAGAAAATGTGACGCCGGTCGGCTGGTTGACACTGTTCATTAACTTTGTCCCCGCATGGGATAAAAGGGGGGGGGGGCAGGTTTGGTCGACCATCCTAACTATATGTATGGCACTCCATCTCCTAAGCGCACGGATGCAAATTAACGAAGGCTACAGTATTCTACACTTTTTTCTTGCTTCTTCTCCATCAAATTCTGACTTGACCGTCGGAGGATCTTGCTGGAAAAAGTCCCGGTGGGTTGCTAACAGTCATCTTTCTTGCAGGACGAGAGTCCATCACCCATTGAAGTCCTCAACGTCGCCACGTGTTGCTGGTCATCCCTCCTCCGTCAATAAGCCGTGTCCGCCATCGAGTGGGGGGGTCCACCTTGTTCATCGACAGGATCACCTATCTAGCTTGGCGAGTCGGATCAACTCGGCCGGTCGGCAGCTCGACAAGTTGGAAGAGTCATTGACAACTCTGGTCTTAGCTCGGCAGGTTAGTATGCAAGTCGATAGTTTGACGAGTCAATCAACTCGCAAGTCGGTAGCTCGGCTAGCTGACAAAGTCGTTAACAACTCGGTCTTGGATCGGCAGAGCGACCGATACCAATGATATCTACTTGGGCAATTTACCAAAGGGCGTACCTAAGAATTGGAAATTATCAATTCCGTATCATAGTTTCTATTTTACCAAAGGGCGTAGGCCTTAATGTGAACTTCCTCTTATACCCCTCTTTTAACTACTGTCTTTCTCTTTCTCTCTCTCAGTAACAAATTTCGAGACGTCCGTACACATGCTTGTTCAGACTTTTATTTTAAAATAATATATTATGGAATCGACGCTAAAAACGAAAGGTAAAAACTAAAAAAATATTTCAGATTTCAAACTTGATTAATATATAAACATTTTTTAATATTTCAGTCGATTCGTTAAAACTTTGATTAATATATAAATATTTTTCAAGTAAAAACGTAAGGTAAATGATTTTTTTAAATTTGATTAATATTAACTAATATATTTAATAATATTTAATAAATATATTAATATATTAAAAAAATTAAAAAAAAACGTAACGTTGGGCCTGAAATGTTTTATTTCAGGCCCACGTTGGGCCTGAAATGTTTTGTTTCAGGCCCACGTTAGGCGTGAAATCTTTTGATTTCAGGTCCGACGTGGACTCAAATTTTATTTCTATTTTAAAAATATATTAATATATAAAAAAACGTATCAAAACACTTAATTTCAGATTCAAACGCAGGGCCTGAAGTCATCCCAGGAGGGTCTGAAGTCAAATAACTTCAGATCCTATAAATAATTAATTTAATAAATAATAATTAAATATAAAAAATATTTTTAAAATTAAAAAATTTTCAGTGCCCTGGGGCTTGAAGTCTAATGACTTCAGGCCCTCCATCAATGATATAAAAATATATTTAAAAAAATTTTATAAAAAAGTTTAATATATAATTACATACTATATATGAGTGGTTTAGGTATATCAGTGAGTTTGGGTGTCGAAATATCTAATAGGAGTGGTCTAGGAGATGAGATTTTAGGTGTCGAAACATCTAATCTTGCAAGATTAGAGGTTTCGGCACCCAAAATCTTATCTCCTAGCTCAACCCTGTCTACTGATATAGGGTTTTCAGAATCCCAAATAAGGTAGGTCCATCAGTGAGTTTTGAGCAAAACTCACTGATATACCTAAATCACTCCTATAGCATTAGTGATACAGCAAGATTAGAGGTTTCGGCACCCAAAATCTCATCTCCTAGCTCAACCCTGTCTACTGATATAGAGTTTTCAGAATTCCAAATATGGTAGGTCCATCAGTGAGTTTTGCTCAAAACTCACTGATATACCTAAACCACTCATATAGCATTGGTGATACAGCAAGATTAGAGGTTTCGGCACCCAAAATCTCATCTCCTAGCTCAACCCTGTCTACTGATATAGGGTTTTCAGAATTCCAAATATGGTAGGTCCATCAGTGAGTTTTGCTCAAAACTCACTGATATACCTAAACCACTTCTATAGCATTGGTGATACAGCAAGATTAGATGTTTCGGTACCCAAAATCTCATCTCCTAGCTCAACCCTGTCTACTGATATAGGGTTTTCAGAATTCCAAATATGGTAGGTCCATCAGTGAGTTTTGCTCAAAACTCACTGATATACCTAAACCACTCCTATAGCATTGGTGATACAGCAAGATTAGAGGTTTCGGCGGCTAAAATCTCATCTTCTAGCTCAACCCTGTCTACTGATATAGAGTTTTCAGAATTCCAAATATGGTAGGTCCATCAGTGAGTTTTGCTCAAAACTCACTGATATACCTAAACCACTCCTATAGCATTGGTGATACAGCAAGATTAGAGGTTTCGGCGCCTAAAATCTCATCTCCTAGCTCAACCCTGTCTACTGATATAGAGTTTTCAGAATTCCAAATATGATAGGTCCATCAGTGAGTTTTGCTCAAAACTCACTGATATACCTAAACCACTCCTATAGCATTGGTGATACTGCAAGATTAGAGGTTTCGGCACCCAAAATCTCATCTCCTAGCTCAACCCTGTCTACTGATATAAGGTTTTCAGAATTCCAAATATGGTAGGTCCATCAGTGAGTTTTGCTCAAAACTCACTGATATACCTAAACCACTCATATAGCATTGGTGATACAGCAAGATTAGATGTTTCGGCACCCAAAATCTCATCTCCTAGCTCAACCCTGTCTACTGATATAGGGTTTTCAGAATTCCAAATATAGTAGGTCCATCAGTGAGTTTTGCTCAAAACTCACTGATATACCTAAACCACTCTTATAGCATTGGTGATACAGCAAGATTAGATGTTTCGACACCCAAAATCTCATCTCCTAGACCACTCCTATTAGATGTTTCGACACCCAAACTCACTGATATACCTAAACCACTCCTATATAATATGTAATTATATATTAAACCTTTTTATAAATTTTTTTTTATATATTTTTATATCATTGATGGAGGGCCTGAAGTCTGATGACTTCAGGCCCCAGGGCACTGAAAATTTTTTAATTTTAAAAATATTTTTTATATTTAATTATTATTTATTAAATTAATTATTTATAGGATCTGAAGTTATTTGACTTCAGACCCTCCTGTGATGACTTCAGGCCCTGCGTTTGAATATGAAATTAAGTGTTTTGATACGTTTTTTTATATATTAATATATTTTTAAAATAGAAAAAAATTTTGAGTCCATGTCGGACCTGAAATCAAAAGATTTCAGGCCCAACGTGGGCCTGAAACAAAACATTTCAGGCCCAACGTGGGCCTGAAATAAAACATTTCAGGTCCAGCGTGGGCCTGAAATATTTTATTTCAGGCCCACAGTTACGTTTTTTTTAAATTTTTTTTATATATTAATATATTTATTAAATATTATTAAATATATTAGTTAATATTAATCAAATTTAAAAAAATCATTTACCTTACGATTTTACTTGAAAAATATTTATATATTAATCAAAGTTTTAACGAATCGACTGAAATATTAAAAAATGTTTATATATTAATCAAGTTTGAAATCTGAAATATTTTTTTAATTTTTACCTTTCGTTTTTAGCGTCGATTCCATAATATATTATTTTAAAATAAAAGTCTGAACAAACATGTGTACGGACGTCTCGAAATTTGGTACTGAGAGGGAGAAAGAGAAAGACAGTAGTTAAAAGAGGGGTATAAGAGGAAGTTCATATTAAAGCCTGCGCCCTTTGATAAAATAGAAACTATGATACGGAATTGATAATTTCTGATTCTTAGATACGCTCTTTGATAAATTACCCTATCTACTTTGATCAATCCCAAACTTGTCACATGCACGACCCTTGCAAATAACAGATCTAGTTTGAATCCTGAACTCGATGCACGACCTGCCATCTACATCGCATAAAACAGTTAATTGAGATGCTAAAATGGTGCGACAGTTTAGCTAAAGTGTTATAAATAATTTTGATTAAAGTATTTTATATTATAATAATTTAAATAAAGTTGTCATTTGTTATATAATTTTAAATAAAATTATTTCGATGTAGCACAAGAGAAAATAAAATCTCGCATTGCAAAAAAAAAAAAAAACAAAGATAACCCCTTTTATAAATTAGAAAATAAATAAATATGAAAATAAATATTTTAAATATAAAATAATCTATTATATGTTATAAGGATTGTTTATTTATAATTAAAATAATAAAAAATAATTACTAAATAATAAAAGCCATATCTCTAATTTATTGTAGATGCCTAAAAATCTTGAATATTTTTATAATCTCGAAGACTTTTATTTGTTTTCCATTTTATTATGCTGAATTAATTTAAATTTATATTAAATTACTTTCCTGCAGAATTTGCTTTCTTGTCTGCATTGTCGTTAGTAAATTTATTTCCCTTTATTTTCAACTTGTTTTTTCAAGATGATTAAACACCAAAACAAGAGATTAAATTAGATATAATTACTAAAATTGTGGCAAAAACATGTTTAGAATGTTGATCTGGCCAAACATTATTAACATGACTTTACTTGAAATGGATAGCATTTATGAGATTTACACACGAAGAGTATATAGGTAATTTTAAAATTTAAAATCACAAAAATGCACTGTCACAATTCAAATTAATAAAATACAAATTTTCCCAAAAATGTAAAGGATTGAATCCCGATATAGATCTATAAATTATCCTTCTATGTTATGATTAATTTTAATTTTTTAATTTACTCCCTTGGCTTTCACTTTTTTACAGATATATATATATATATATATATATATATATATATATATATATATATATATATATATATATATATATATATATATTTTGCTTTTTTTTCAGAAATGAGGAACAACTAAACTTAAGCCTATATCCAAATGATCAAAGTAAATTAAATTTTAAAATGGTTTACATCCATGCATTAATATGATTGGAACCGCATCTTATTACGGGCAGGGATCCTCTGGTCCCAACATCTCTGGTCCATCCTTGGTCCATACTAAAATTACGGCCGGATTATGATTACGATCCGGTCGCAATTTGTTTCGATCCCCTCTAGGGTTCATCGTGCCCCTCAGGTTATAGTTTGGGCTCAGGTGGATGGCGGAGGCCACCCGACGGCCTAAACCCTAAATTCAGATTTAGAATTTAGGGTTTAGGATTTTAGATTTAGGGTTTAGGCCGTCGGGTGGCCTCCGACCATCCGCCCGAACCCAAACTATAACCTGAGGGGCACGGTGAATCCTAGAGGGGATCGAAACAAATTGCGACCGGATCGCAATCACGATCCGGCCGTAATTTTAGTGTGGACCAGAGATGGACCAGAGATTTTGGGACCAGAGGATCCCTGCCCATCTTGTTACTGTCACAAGCTAATTTGATTTTAAAACATGTTATAATTAAAATATAAAACAATAATAATTTAATAAATTATCTAAAATTAATCAAAATCTCTTAAAGTTGGAAAAAAAATCAAAATAAAATTTTCTAAAAGAACCATAAACATGTATTTTAAAATGTTAAAGTTAATTTAAAAATATTTTATATATTTTAAAATCCTAAAATTAAAATACCTGAAATTTACACACTCTAACACAATATTAAATTTATTTAAATCTGTAAATGCCAAGTCTGTACATAAGAAAAAGACGCAAATGCCCCTTTGTCAACCAGCCCAATAAATCCGTTGATTAGGACTTTTAATGGAATGGGTCCATTCGGCTTAATCGTGATTAAATGCTAATACAAATAAGGAATCAAATTAATGCAAAAAATTAAAAAAATAAATTAAAGATCAGACTTATTTATCCTTAATGAAAGGAAAAAAATTAAAATTTTAAAAAATAGAAAACATTTATCATTTTGTCATCTATAATAAATGGAATAATTAAACAATATTCAAGATTAGAAAATATTCAGTATTAACAACGCATACGTAAAAATGGAAATACTTTAAAAAATAATTAAAATTCACAGATTGGTAATAACTAAAGATTTAGTTTTTACTATTTAATTATTAATACTTATTTATAAAAATAAGGAATAATTATAATTTCTATGAATATTAATTTAATTTTTTATTTAGTATTTATTATGAGTATAATTTATAAAAAATAATATTTTAACCATTTTAAATTGAATATAATTGTTGATAGTGAGGTTATTTTTTTCATCACATTATAATAAATTAAATTTCACTAAAGGGACTAAAATGGAATTTTCATAAATTCGAGCCTACACTGCAGCTCATCATTCCGATACTGGCAATTGATATTGTCGGTTACGATGTATTTGTAAAATCTTTTTTTAATAGGAGGTATAATAATGAGATATTGAATTTTTAAATCATCCATCGTTAGTATTTTTTAATTATCTTAATAATAAATATTTTTTTTATAAAATCAAAATTTTCATCTCAAATTTAATATTATATGATTATATATATATATATATATACAATTTTACTCTGCTACGGACCGTGATATGCGAACTCCCCGTACGGACCACTCTATCAGACTGATCAGACCCTTGCCTGATCGGTCACCAGACCGATCTGGCGATGTGGTTGTACACGCGGTCCACAGCAGAGATGCTATATATATATATATATATATATATATATATATATATAGCTGCGGATGGATCCCTACGGACCGCATGCGAACTGGCGCCTGATTGGTCACCGGAGGCTCGGGAGCGTCCTCGACGGGTTCACCCGTACCCGACGAGTTCACCCTACCCTCTAAGGTTCATGCATCCCCCCTGGGTTATAGTTTTGTTCGGGGGCGGCGGCGGCCTTCGGCCGTCGTTGGTGTTGAGAAGTCGCAGGTCGCCTGATCGGCCACCGAAGACTCGGAAGCGTCCTTGACGGGTTCATCCGTACCCGACGGGTTCACCCATACCCGACGAATTCATCCTACCCCCTAGGGTTCATGCACCCCCGGGTTATAGTTTTGTTCGGGGACGGCGGCCAAAGGCTGCCGTTGGTCGAGAAGTAGCAGGTCGTGTGCCTGATCGGTCTGGTGACCGATCAAGCACCAGTCCGCACGCGATCCGCAATACGCGATCAGTAACTGATCATCTATATATATATATATATATATATATA
>JAGFNQ010003890.1:102512-136582 GCA_024364735.1 Boesenbergia rotunda
TATATATTTTATATATATATATATATATATATATATATATATATATATATATATATATTTCGAATGGCTGACTAACGCATAATACAGATACAGTATCATTTTAATATTAAATGCTGACAGAATCAGATATTTATCCTTTCATATGAGCTAATTGTTGATAGACAAAAGTACCCTCACTAGTTTGTTTTATTTGTAGCCCTAAAAAGAAGGTTAATTGACCTACTAAACTCATTTCAAATTCATTTTCCATTAAAGTTATAAATTCTTGCAAAAAATTTGAGTTAGTTGAGCCAAATACTATATCATCTACATATACTTGGCTATAAAAATATCAGATTTTAAGGTCTTAACAAATAGAGTTGGATCAATTTTACCTTGGTTAAAGCCTTTAGATACTAGGTAGTTAGACAGTCTTTCATACCAAGCTCTAGGGGCTTGCTTAAGTCCATACAGAGCTTTCTTAAGTTTAAAAACATAGTCAGGATATTTTAAGCTTTCAAAACCTGGGGTTGACCTACATAAATCTCTTCCTTAATTAGACCATTTAAGAAGGCTGACTTAACATCCATTTGATACAACTTGAATCCCTTATGGGCTGCATAACCTAAAATCATCCTAATGGACTCAAGTCTAGCTACATGTGCATAGGTTTCATCATAATCAAGTCCCTCTACCTGGCTAAAACCCCTTAGCTATAAACCTGGCCTTATTTCTAACTGTTTCACCTTGTTCATTAAGCTTGTTCCTAAAGACCCATTTAGTTTCAATAAACTTTTTACCTTTAGGTAGGGTACTAAATCCCAGACTGATTACGTTCAAATGGGCTAACTCTCCTGCATATCTATGATCCAATCAGGGTCAAGTAAGGACTCTTCTACAGACTTGGGTTCAATTGGAAATTAAGGCAATCTGGCTAAGGTTTCTAAAAGCTGACCTAGTCTGAACCCTTAATTCTGGATCACCTATGATTTGATCAGTTGGGTGGGCTGAGCTAATTCGAACAGTTCTAGTTTGGTTGGGTTCAGTTCAGGTTCAATTAGATCATGGTCTTGGTCCTCAGTTGGGTTTTCATCTGGGTTGGTGCTGGACCTGATAAAATCAATGGGTTGATAGATGGTTTGATCAGATTTGTTTGGACTAGATTTTTCATCAAATTTTACATTTGTAGTTTCTTCAATCCTTAGAGTTTTTTTGTTATAAACTCTATAGGCTCTACTGGTAAGAGAATAACCTAAAAAGATACCTTCTTCAACCTTAGATGTGTATTTTCCTAAGTGTTCTCTCGTATTTAGTATATACACTTTACATCCAAATACTTTAAAATATTTAACATTAGGTTGTTTGTTATAGTAAATTTCAAATGAGGTTTTCCTAAATTTTATTTATAGTTATTCTATTTTGTACATAACAGGCTTACTGACAGCCTCAGCCCAAAGGTATTTAGGTAGTTGAATTCATTGAGCATTGTTCTGGTTGCTTCTTGTAGTGTTCTATTTTTCCTTTCTACAATTCCATTTTGTTGAGGTGTTTTAGGGCAGGAGAATTCGTGGTGGTAGCCATTTTCTAAACAGAATTGGTTAAATTTTTGGTTTTTGAATTCTCCGCCATTATCACTCCTAAGTCTTTTAATTTTCACCCCTTTTCATTTTCTGTTAGTTTACAAAATTGAGTAAATATTTCAAATGTTTCATCTTTATTTTTTAAGAATTTGACCCAAGTGAATCTTGAATAGTCATCGATGATTACTAAACATATAGGTTCCCACTAATTGATTTACCCCATGTGAGTCAAACAGTCTAGGTGAATTAATTCAAGAATTGATTTAGTTTGAGTTTGATTAGTTGGTTTGTGAGTTGATCTAGTTTGTTTCCTTGTTGGAAGCATTACATATGGTTGACTCAAGGTTAGTAATTTTGGTAGGCCTCTAACTAAGCCATTTAGTGTAGGTAGTTTTCTAAAGTGAATGTGTGCAAGTCTTCTATGCCAAAGCCAACTCTCATCCTTATGGGTTAAAAGGCAGTTTGCTAAGGGTCGGGTTAATCTAATTTCATAAATGTTGTTGTGCCTATGTCCTCTAAGTGTGATGTCGGGGTTGTCAGTGTGTTTGATCAGACATTCATTAGATAAGAACTTAACCTTATATCCAGTGTCACATAATTGACTAATACTTAGTAAATTAAAATAGAAGTTCTCAACAAGTAAGACATTTTTAATTATAAAATCAGATTCAAGTTCAATATTGCCTAGACCAATTACCTTAAGTTTACCGTTGTTTCCAAAAGCAACGGTCCCTTGTCATTTGTACTTGAGTTCTATAAACTTGGTGGGATCCCCAGTCATGTGTCTGGAGCACCCACTGTCGATAATCCATTTATTTTCCTACAGTTAAGTAGGATTGGTTAGAATTTAAGTTGAAGTTCAGTTTAATCTTTTTGAAAAGGTTAATTTTAAGTTAAGTTTATATTTTTGAAAAAGATTGAAAACAGAAAACATTTGAATTTTGAAACACTTAAAAAGAGTTTTGAAAACAATTGAATTAATATTTGATTTTGAATTACTTAAAACTTAAATTTGAATTAATTAAGAGCTAAGTTTAAATTTTGAATTTTTGATTTAATTGATATTTAAATTTGGATTTAAAAGGTAAGATTTTAAATTCAAGTTTTAGTTTTAAATTATCAATCAATGATTTGAACTTATTATCCTTATTCATCTCACTTGATCTAAGTTATCAAACAAAGGGATCCTATGATTTGTGTGAGATGAGTTTGAGTTTGATTCATAAAAGAAATTAATCTGACCTTTCGTTAGATTCGGGTTTGACAAGAAGTAGTTTAAAAGTATACTTCGATAATTAGCTTCCAGGCGGGAGGCGAGACACAGGGGCCTTCTTTGGCCGAAGCCTTATTGGAGCAACAACCTCTTTCTAGACAAAGCTGCTTAGGAAGTTGCACTTTAACCCTACCTGTTGAGACACCCTGGTCTAACTAGTCTAGGATGTGTCGAGATAGTTTCGGCTAGTTCTCCCCGAGAGTCTGTCTAGCGTACCGTTATCTCGACCCACCCTAATACTAAGTAGGTCAAGAGTCAGATTAACTTTTAAGACTAGTCCTAAGTACCCAACTGGGCAAAGGCTGATTTTGAGGTGCCAACTAGTTTGGAGCCTCCCCCTAAATGATAGGTGGGGTGTTTAGGGTCAATGTAATGAATGTCCTTTTTGGGAACATAATATTGATTCTGCCCTACTTGCTTTGTTAGGTAAGCTTTCGGGACCCAAGCCTTACATTGCTTTTTGCGTGGGTGGACAAAGGAGAAAAAGGATCTTTGGGCCGATCCTAATTTAAAACCTATCCCAGACTTATTGTACATGCCCTTTTGTGATCCAAGTATAAGGTCAAGGTTCTTAGATCGAGTTGTAAAAGATGCTAGTAGATTCTTAAGTTTTTGAACTTCACCCTTAAGGGTGGAGTTTTCATTTTCAAGTTCAGAAATTTTTGAGTTTAATTCAGTTGTCTTTTGATTTAGAATTTGCTCCTTAAGGTCTTGATTTTCCTTAAGGAGCTGATCAGTCCTAAGCTCAGATGCATCTAATCTCTAATTTAAGACAGAAATAATTTTAAAGAACTTTTCATTCACTGAATCTAAATATACCTTAGTCGAGCCGTCCGAAAATAGTCCGATCTCTTGGCTCGACTCGTATTCGGAATCCTCGTCTTGCTCCGAGTCCGATTCTGGTCCGGTTGCCATCAGTGCGAGGTAGCTTGCGTTCTTTGGTTGTTCATCGTCGGAATCGTCCGAGCTTTCATCCCACGTGGCTTGAAGAGCCTTCTTCTTTTTGTTCTTAGTGGGTTGGTCCTCCTTCTTGTAAGGGCATTCATGTTTGAAGTGCCCTTTTCTGTTACAGTCGAAGTAGATCATTTTGCTTTTACCTTCAGTGCTGGAGGGCTTCATTACCTTTTGAATATCTTTCTTTGAAAATTTGTTCTTCCTTCTGGTGAACATTTTTCTTACCAAGTTCACCAGTTGTTCTTCTTTATCTGAGTCAGAGTCTGACTCATCTTCAGGTTCTTCTTGAATTTTTCTCTTTGATTTGTCTTCTTTTGGTGAACCTACAAATAAGGCTAGCCCTTTCTCGACCTTGGCGTTAGTTTGCTCATGCAGCTCTAATTCACAAAATAGTTCATCCAGATTAATTTTTGAAAGGTTCCTAGAAATTTTATAGGCATCTATAATAGATGCCCATAGTGAATTTCTAGGGAACGCATTTAATGCATATCTTATGATGTCCCGGTTCTCCTGTTTGTGCCCGATCATGTGGAGTCCATTCAATATGTTCTTAATCCGAGCGTGGAGTTGACTTGCTGATTCTCCTTCCTGCATTTTTATGTTAAATAACTTATTCAATAACAGATCTCTCTTTGTTACCTTTGCATCAGAAGTGCCTTCATGTAATTCTGTTAATTTGTCCCAAAGCTCCTTCGCCGAGTCGGTTGGTCCAATTCTGTTTAGCTCCTCTTTGGTAAGTCCGCACTGGAGGGTGTTCTGAGCTTTGAACTCGGTGTAAGCCTTTTTCTTCATCTCCGGGTTCCATCTGTCGGGCTTCAGTGGAGCATTATTTCCCCCTTCCATTGGCGGTGTGTAGCCTGTTTGAACTGCGAACCACTGATCCATGTCGGTCTTCAGATAAACTTCCATCCTTCTCTTCCAATAGGGAAAGTCTTCCCCATTAAAGAGGGGAGGGCGGGCAGTGCTATAGCCTTCACCTTGGGTCATTTAAATTCTGTGCACACGAAATAAAAGTAGAAAAAATATCCCAAGACTGGGTCTTGGATTAGTAGTGTGGGAAAGGATAAACTAACGAAAAGCAACTTGAATGGTGTTGCACCAGATTCAAGTAAAACCAACGAACGAGAAAAATAACTAAATTTAGACAAGAATACCAAATTTAGATCATGCAACAAAAGACACAAAACAGATTTCCCCCTGCTCTTACGGTGGATGCACCGATTCAGAGCGAACTTGGCTCTGATACCACTTGTAGGATCGGAATGCATGTGAGAGGGGGGGTGAATCACGTGTGTTTTAAAAAATATATTTTTCAAAATAAAAAGAATGTGTTTGTAAGGTCGTGCACAGTGGAAACAAAAAAAACGATAAAAAACGAACACACAAAACACGAACGAGTTTTACTTCGTTCGGAGCCTTCGGCGACTCCTACTCGAAGGCCCAGGTCCCTCGGACCTTTTCTGTGGGCAATTCACTAAAACTCTCTACCGGAGATCCCCGGTAGAGTAGGCGAATAAAGACGATAGAGAGTGTGACAACCTCACTCTCTAATAGAAATGAGTACAGATAATGCAGTAATAAAATCGTTACCAAAAAAAATTATCTGAATGAGTTTGGATGTTAAGGGTGGTCTTCCAGCAGTAATTGGACGTAGACGAGTTGGAAGACAGGCCGTAGCAAAAAGCGTGGAAGCACCGAGCGTGAAAGCGTGAAGAAGAGATGAAGGCACTGTTCGAATTATCACCTCACTGCTTGAATTGTTTAATTAGCGTACTGTTTCCAAAAATTAGCTTCGCTCGAACTACTTCTATTTCTTCTGTACTAATTCTCATGCTTTTTATAGAGGACTTCTCGAGCATTGAGTTTCATCCAGATCCTATTTTTGTGTGTGCAGCGCTTTATCCATCATTTGAAGTAGCACAACTCAATCTGCTGTGCCGATCTCGCCGCTGCACTCGTCCATATCAAGCCGCAGATGTTGACTTTATTTGCTACTGCAAGCGAGGAATTGTAGGCTTATGAAAAATACTTACATGGCTTATAGATCAATTAATAGTTTATGTGGCTTCACTTTAAAAAGAATATTTTATTAGCTTAACAATATTAGTAAATACGTAATTAACAAAAAAATAATAGGAATTGAAATTCATCTTACCCAAGCTGTGGATAATAATAATAGGAATGAATTTATTATTATTGATAAGAATAAATTTATTCTTTAATAAAATTTCAAATTAAAAAATAATGAGGAGTAATTTTGCAGAATTCACCTGCAAAATCAAGTTAGTCCATATACCAAATAAACCCTGTGAACCAGAGTTAGTATAATAATAAAATGGACTAAAATGTGAAATATTCAAAGGTAATTAGATCCCGTCCACATCCGGACCAGGATCTAACCAGGACTCAACTTAGATCACCCAAATGGGTCTAAGTTGGACCGCGCCTAAAGTCCCAAAATGGGACACGTCCTCACTGGTTCGCTCCTCCAGTGACTTACCTTACTTACCCTTTGTGCAGTTTTACTTGACTTCTTGACCTACCAGGACTTTTTGTCAGGACTCAACCACCCTGGTCTTTCTGCCAAGTCTCCACCAACTTGGTCTTCAGCCAGTTGTCAGGCCTCGCGGACCCAACTGGACTTTCTGCCAGGACTCAACCATCCTGGACTTCAGCCTAGTGTCTGGTCCTAAGTCTTTCAACCCTGCACACTTGGTAAAGAGGTTAGAACCATAACAACCTAACTTTAACCTGTTTGTCATTCATCAAAACTTGAGTTTGACCGTTAGTGTAAACTACACCAACAGATGCCTACAATGTTTCCAAGGATCTATCCATTGTAAAATTAGATGATTTATTTTGTGAGATGGAATTGCATGAAATGGCTAACAAAGGCCCCAAGGAGAAGGGGATTGCCTTAGTTGCAGGGGACCGTTCCAACAAGAAGAAGAAGGAGAAGGAAGTTTCCTCATCCTCATCCTCTTCCGAATCCGAGTCCGATTCCGAAAAAGATGGCAGCGGCTCCTCTTTATCCGAGATGGCAAACTTTGTGAGAAGGATGATGAGAAGGGGTCGACGCTTCAAGAGTAGAGGTAACTCTAGTGAAGTTAAACTTGATAAGACTAATGCATCTTGCTTTGAGTGTGGTAGGAAAGGATATTTCAAGAATGAAAGTCCAAAACTTAAGAAGAAGAAGGAGAAATCTAAAAAGAAAGAAGAAAAATTCAAGAAGAAGAAGAAGGCCTTGAAGGCCACTTGGGATGAGTCATCTTCTAGCTCATTCGATGAAGAGAAGGAGGAGAAGAGCACAAGGCATGTGGCACTTATGACTCTTGGAGAGGAAAGCAGTGATGAATCTTCAAGTTCCTCAAACGCGGCTTCATCATCTTCGGATGATGAAGAGGTAACTTCTCCCGAACTTGAAAAGTGTTATTGAGCTATTGCATGTTTAACTAGTATGCTTAAGAAATCAAAGAATAAGGTTAAAGCATTGCAATTAGAAATTGAACAATTGAAATTATCTAGAGATGATAACATTGATGATTTGCATGCTGAATTGTTAGAAGATGAGATTAAGTCTTTGAAACTTGAAGTTGAAAAGTTGAAATCCTCTAAGGTTGAGGAAGTCAATGACTTGCATGATGACTTGTTAGTAGAAGAAAACTAATCATTGAAGAGTGAAGTTGAGAAGCTCAAGAATATTCTTGGGAAGTTCTCAACTAGCTCTAAGACCCTAGACATGATCCTAAATGCCCAAAGGGCAGTCTATAATAGGGCCGGTATTGGTTACCGCCCTAAGGAACCCTCATTTGTGTCTCTCATGTCTAGGACTGACATGAGACAATCTAGGACACCCAAGACTCAAAAGAAAGTTGTCAAGGCATGGGTGCCTAAGTCTTGTTTAGTTGATGCTTTAGGTCCCAAGGTTTGGGTACCTAAAACTTCTATTTTTCGAATTATGTTGGTAATGATTGAGGGGGAGCATCTATCAACTTGGTTCGTTGATAGTGGATGCTCCAAACACATGACCGGGGATAGATCATTGTTTACCACACTTCACAAGAAAAGTAGAGGTAATGTATCATTTGGTAACAATGGTAGTCTTAAGGTCATAGGAATAAGAGACATTCAAATATCCGAATGTCTTAGAATCTCAAATGTCCTTCTAGTCAAGGGGATAAAATTTAATCTCCTAAGTGTGAGTCAACTGTGTGACACGGGTTACACAATTGATTTCCAACCAAGTCAATATCTAGTTAGACAACATGATACCTTAGACACGGTACTAGTAGGAGCAAGAGTAGACAATATTTATCAAGTTTCATTTAAAAGTGCTACTAATGCTTTTGCTAAGTGTTTCATGTCAAAAGAAGAAGAGTCCACCCTTTGGCACTGGAGGCTAGCACATGTGAACATGAAGAACATCCGGAAGTTGGCCAACAAAGGATTGGTTCGTGGCTTACCAAGCATCAAGTATAAAAAAGATAAACTTTGTGATGCATGTCAAATGGGTAAGCAAACAAAATCTGCACATAAAGATAAAAGCGCTGTAAGTACTTCTACTGAATTAGATTTACTTCACATGGATCTATTTGATTGTAGTACTATCATATCATTGAATGGAAGTAGATATTTCTTTGTGATCATTGATGATTTCACTAGATATACATGGACCTATTTTTTAAAATATAAGGACCAAACTTTAGATATTTTCATTTCCTTTTGTAGAAGAGTTGAAAATGAAAAATCATTAACAATTAAGACAATTAGAAGTGATCATGGAGGAGAATTTCAAAATCAAAGATTCTTAGAATTTTGTCAAGATAGAGGTTATAGACATGAGTTCTCTACTCCTAGAACACCACAACAAAATGGTGTTGTAGAGAGGAAGAACCGTATTCTACAAGAGATTGCACAAAGCATGCTTAATGAGTACTCTCTCCCGAGTTACTTATGGGCTGAAGCTGTAAATACAACTTGCTATGTGCAAAACCGGGTCCTCATCCATAGATTTCTAGGAAAGACTCCCCATGAGCTTTGGTTTGGGAAACCACCTACGGTTAAACACCTTCGGGTGTTTGGTTGTAAGGTGTTCATTCTAAACACCAAGGATCATCTTGGAAAGTTCACGGCAAAGGCTGATGAAGGGATACTAGTCGGGTACTCCCTCGTTAGCAAAGCCTATCGAGTCTACAATAAGAAGTCTAGACTAGTTGAAGAATCTTCTGATGTTGTCTTTGAAGAAATTCCAAAAGTCAATGGTCAACCAGAAGATGAAGTCCAATTCGAACTTAAGAGACTAAATTTGAATGAGAGTCCAAATAATGTTGATGGTGATGAATCTGATGACGGTGAGCCTAGACAATCCATAGATCAGCCGGATCCTGAGGCTGAATTTGTGTTTAGTGAACCTATTCATGAAGCACCATCAACACCAAGGCAAACTATATTAGCCTCTAGTCATCCCCAAGACTAAATTGTTGGAGACTTCCATCATGGGGTTAGGAATAGATCATTCTTCCGGAATGAGACTAATGAAGTTGCCCTAATTTCTGAAATTGAACCTAGAAAAATTAATGAAGCATTAAATGATCCCGATTGGATTATTACAAGATGAACTAGGTCAATTCGAAAGGAGTCAGGTTTGGGACTTATTCCCGAGACCTAAGAAGACCACCATCATTGGAACCAAATGGGTCTTCAAGAACAAATTGAACCATAAGGGAGAAATTATTAGAAACAAGACACGCTTGGTAGCCAAGGGCTATAGTCAAGTTGAAGGCCTTGATTATGATGAAACTTATGCTCCCGTGGCACGATTAGAATCCATTCGATTGATGCTTGCATTTGCGGCACATCGTGGCTTCAAATTATACCAAATGGATGTCAAATCGACCTTTCTAAATGGTCTAATAAGAGAAGAGGTCTACGTCGAACAACCACCAAGGTTTGAGAATTTCGAATTTCCAAACCACGTGTTCAAGCTCAAAAAGGCACTCTATGGCCTTAAACAAGCACCCCGGGCTTGGTATGAGCGGTTGTCGACATTTCTAATTGAAAAGGGCTTCGTTAGAGGTCAAATAAACCCTACACTATTTCTACGGAGAGATGGTGATAATATTTTTGTAGCCCAAGTATATGTCGATGACATAATTTGTGGCTCAAACAATAGGGGCTATTTAAATGAGTTCATTGGACACATGGAAAGTGAATTTGAAATGAGTCTAGTGGGAGAGTTGACTTTCTTCCTTGGACTTGAAATCAAGCAAACTCGCGATGGTATCCATGTGCACCAATCAAAGTATACACAAGAAATATTTCGAAAATTTAACATGAGTGATTCAAAAGAGGTAACCACTCCCATGGCCACAAACACAAGACTAAACAATGATGAGAGTGGTAAACTCGTTGATTTAACTCAATATTGAAGCATGATAGGTAGTTTGCTATACCTCACAGCTAGTCAACCTGATATTCTTTTCGCTGTGGGTATGTACGCTAGGTATCAAGTTTGTGCCAAGGCATCTCACTTAATCGTTGTTAAGCGAATCTTGAGATATCTCAAAGGCACGATTGGAGTCGGTCTATGGTACCCCCGTACCAAATCATTTGATTTAATTGGCTATATGGATTCCGACTACGCTGGATGTAAGTTGGACCGGAAGAGCACAAGTGGGGGTTGCCAATTCTTAGGTTCGTCCTTAGTAAGCTGGTCAAGTCGGAAGCAACATTGTGTTGCTCTCTCCACGACCGAGGCAGAATATATCGTCATGGGAGAGAGCGTATCACAATTGTTGTGGATGATACATACTCTAGAAGACTATGGTTTGAGTTACAAGGGTGTGCAAGTGTTATGTGATAACATTAGCACAATTAACTTAACCAAGAATCCAGTCCATCATTCTAGGACCAAACATATTGAGGTGTGTCACCACTTCATTAGGGATCATGTGGCTAGAGGAGATATTGTACTCTCACATGTAGAGTCCAAATCAAATCTAGCTGACATTTTCACTAAACCACTCCACGAAAATGAATTTAGTTTCCTAAGAAGGGAGTTGGGAATGTGTCGCGCTTCATGAATTTCAAAATGCTTTCAAACCCTTCATGGTGATTTTGAAATTGTTGGGAAACAATTGAGTAACCCTGGGGACATCTCACACAAACTATAAGGTTTAACAAAACGTTTTTGTTTGCTAGATATGGGGTGAGATGTTAGGATCAACTATATTTCTCAAAATGTCAATGCATCCCTTGAGAAATTAGGTTGACGAGATAATGATCACTTCGGTGACCAAGTATGGGGAATACCATTGCATACTTATGTGTATATGGATCCATGATCATACTTGGACATTCCAATCAAGGCAACTTGATTGGAAACTTGAATTTGGAACAAAACTTGATTGATTTTGCTTGAATGATTGTTGATTGAGTTTGATTCCATTTGAATGGATCAAAGTGATTGTTGAACATATAAGGACCTTAGATCCCTGTTCAAGGATCTATTTTAGTCATGAGATCATGTCCAAGTTCGATAAACTTCATCAGATCTCGTGGGAAAAATTTTGAAAATCTGAAACTGTATATTTCAGATCGTATCAGGAATCCTGATCAGTCACCGGACTAATCAGGCCTAGGGCTGATCGGTCTCCGGACCGATCTGGTTCCATCCTGTAACGATCGGTCCAAAGACCGATCGGAGGGCCAGCAGAGTCTTCCCGAAATTTTGACCAAGTGTTCTGAGCTAGCCTGGATCGGTCCCCGGACCGATCTGGCACCCTATGGGGATCGGTCCACAGACCGATCAGGGGGCTCCCAGGTTTTTCTTCCGACCCTACTGTCCATGCCATGATCGATCAGACGACCGATAAGGAGCGCGCCTGATCGGTCATTAGACCGATCAGGACCAGGTCAGTCCGATCAGGCTATAGCCTGATCGGTCTGGGCACTTCCGGATCGAACGGTGATTCGTTCAATCGCATTAAATTATGGTTGGTAGACCGATCCACCAACCGATTAACTTCGCGAAATCCTCTTCAGCGCCGAAACCCCTCACTCGCGCAACCTTTGCTTCGTGCGAGAGTCTTCCCAGTGCCCTCGTCTCCCTTTCATGAGTGTGAAGAGAGTTTTCTCCAAGCTCCGTCTTCTTCCTGCGTCCTGCGACGCTCTCCCTTGCTGAAGGATCTCGCGATCTCACTTACGCCGACAGCTTCTCCTGCGCACACCTTTTTTTTTCCTTCAAGAACCTTCCTAATGGCGCCAAAGTGAGTGTTTGATTTAGTTTCCTTTGTGATTCTATTCATGGATTATATGTTTTGCAACTAATCAAGCTTGGTGTGTTGTTCTTGGTGTGGTGCCGTGACCTTTTGGCCGTGACCTTACTTTCCCACCTTATGTCTATGATCAAACCTTAACCGAAATGTCTCTCTTGATCATTGTGTCTTAATCACATTCTCTGATTGGGTTTAACCGAACCTTGATCATACTTGCCTATTCCAATCGTTAGGAAATCTCCTAAGGGTAAGGAATCTATGATGAAAAGCTCAAAGGGCAAAGACCCTTCAATCTCTACACCTCCTCCCAGGCCTCCACCACCTCCACATACTCGATTTCAAAATATTCATTATGCCTTAAACTTCCAATTGCATATATTCAAACTTATGTCATGTCGATCGGTGGACCAGACCTACATCTATGAACACTGTCCTATGATTCAACAGATTATTGAATTCTATGAGCTTGGACCCATCCTTTTCTTAGAGAGGCCAATAAACTTTGATTTAGTCTCTGAATTTTATAATAATATGGCTAATGGAGAGGGCACGGGGTGGAGGACCCATGTCACTGGTATTGACCTTGATTTTAATCTGGCTGTGTTCAGTACCTTTCTTGGATGTCGCCGGTCCGGAAATGCCTTCTCTCTCTATCCTTACCTTCCGGATCCCCTTCCGGTTCCCTTTGATGGAGTCACCCCTGACTCTATCCATAAGTACTTTTTTGGTCTTCCCAGATCGAGGGAACTTGGTGAGACTTCCAGTAATTTTCCCACATTTGCTGCTCTTCGTCTTTCCCCCATTGATTATGTGTTGTTTAAAATCATCACCAACTGTCTTCTTCCGACCACCTCAAAGCACCTAGACGAGATTCATCCATTCCACTGCTTGATGCTCTATGGGATGCATCAACAGTTTGATTTTGACCCGGTAACCTCGGTCTACTTCTGCATCATAGTCCACAGTCTGATGTATGGCCAGACAATCCACATGCCATTTGGCCATATTATTACAGCTTGGCTTCAGTCAGTGGGTATTGACGTCTCTCAGGGCCGCATTGTGCCAATGGTTCGCTAGGATTGGCACCTGGATCGTCGCATGCTCGCTCAGTCCGGTATTGTTCTCGGGCCCCAGGGGTTGACATGGAAGGATTGCAAACATGTGGGGGAGCTACCGAGAGCAGGCCATGATCCGGATTCACCAGCCGGTGCTGAAGATTATGATGAATGGGCTCCTGATCTTCGCTGGCAGGTTGTGGAGCTAGAGCAAATGATGGAGCGTGAGTTGCATATTTCCGAGCTCTGGCGACAGGAGGTCCGCTCAGAGGGTCAGCTATTCGATCGCCGTATCGATGCTTTAGCATCTGATGTCTCCGCGATCAGCTCATTCCAGGACACTTGGTATGAGGAGTGGTACCATCATGCCTATCCTGGTGGGGGGTCCCCCAGTATTCCTTTACCAGAGGACGGTATTTACATTACTGACTCCTCAGATGATGATTACGTAGAGGGTTAATGATATTTATAATGAGTGACATGTTTGTTTGTACTTTGATTTTGATGCATATGTCTTGCATCTTGGATGTTTTTATGACTTTGACTTTCTGACTTTGATGCATGTTTTATCCTACTTTTGTATGTGATTGACTATTTCCGCAAGTGCACGGTTTGTCATCAAGTAATAAAATATCGATCCCACAGGGACTGGGACAAGTTCTAGAATTTTACGAGTTTTGATTATCCAGATGATTGATCTAATGATAAATTTGCTCTAAGTCAAACAATTCAAGCGATCGAAAAATCAGCGAAAGTATTGAGGGATAAAAGACAATCTTAGGATTACGGTTTCACCATTCTAACTATTATCATGACAGTTCTCTGTTGACGACTACTTATACCCAGGTCGGTTTCTTTTATTCGAATGCAACTTCCCCTATCAAGGTTTCCGAAGTAGATGATCTTTTCATGCTTTGAAATCCTGTCACTAGATTCCCGCAGACCTATCTAAACGTCTACCAGATTCGTAAGCTGATTCCTAATTTATCGACAGCCTCTTTTGAAGATCACGCCAATGTATCTACTTTAATTCGTCTCTAGTCCTATGGCATACGTACGTAGATGACTCTTACCTGCTTTGGATCCTGTCACATGAATCCCGCAAAGCCTATCTAAACAATTACCATTTTCGTAGAAACAAATCAAAGCATCATTCAACAATCGATACAACCAACAAGGATATGCGTAATCGAACAAACAGAGTTAATAACAAATCATGAAAATAGTTAGGGCTACTCCCTCCTCCTAAGATTTACACGACTACTCCATAAATCCGGAGAATTCGACAAATAGATAGGAAATAGACATTACAAATCCTCCTTGATGGTGTTTTTCCCTCCTAGTCTCGACAAAAGCAAGCTTCTCCCTGATTTCCGCCGCCCCCCGAGTCTTTAGGTCTTCTCCCCTTTTATAGAATCTCAGCGGCACGCCCGTGCTGATCGACACGTCCCGGACGTGTTCTCTGCGACTTCTCGTTCTTCAGTAGCATGCCTTGCCCGTGCTTAACTGGCACGGGCGTGCTCTTCATGTGCCACGGCCGTGCTTAACCAACACGCCTTGAGCGTGTTGATGCTGGACTCTGCACGAAATTTTCAAGGAACACCACGGCCGTGCTTAGCCAAGACACGGACGTGTCTTCACGTGTTGAGTGGTTCGACTGGTTTTGTGCATCCTGTCATCAAAATCCAACACACAGCAGTATCCTCGCCCAAAATATGTTAAACCAAGTAAAAACTATCAAATGTACCTCCAATAAGATAAAAACAAGATGAAATGCATATATATTTCATGCCCCAAAACTATACATGAGTTTCACACATCAAAACCCCCACATTTGAACTTTTGCTTGTCCTCGAGCAAAGAAAAATAAAGACAACCTATGTGTGGAAGTCATGAAAACGGTTGTTAGCAATTCATCCCAAGATATAAAATTGGTCATAATTTTCTGAAGTCATTCCCTGAAGCTTAGCTCAAAAGATCCCTGTGTAGTGCATGTGAAAAATCAACCCCCAAGGTTTTGGATACCAATCTAGATTCATCATCCCTGTTACCGTGTTCCTCTCTTTTCTAGTGTAGAGGCACTTACCTGCCCTAACACGTGGTTCGTCCCCTCAATATCACACAAGGTCTCAAAGGACCACTTTCCGAGAAGAAAAGAAAGAAGGAATTTACGGTGGTCATTTCCCCAGTAACTAGTTGACCTCAAAAGGGCACCTTTGTTAGGTGTTTCCCTAGTAGCTACCTAGTCTCAAAGGGGTGCTCCAAAAGAAATTCCATCTCCTTTTTTTTTTTTTTTTTTTCGAATCTCTACCATTTTTGTTTGTTTGTTTCTCTTTTTTTTTTCGAAAACTCCTAGGATAAGTGTTTATCCAGTAACCAAAATGCTCATGAAGGTCACCATAGAAAATTGAGTACTAATCCGGTAAAGAAATTTAAATCCTTTTCAGATGCCTACACCTTGAGGGTTGTGTGAAAGTGAAACAGGGTTCTTAATGAATAAACCAAAGAGAATTTCATAGATCCAATTAAGAGTCAAGTTATACTACAAGGGATGAGAGAGCAACAAAGTATAAAAGACTCTTAAACACATAGTGTCTATTTCAATTAAGGAAAGAGATATGTCATCATCAAAATGTCATGCATGAAACTATCCTACGTACCACAAATTATATCCTAGAAAATTAAAACTAAAACCAAATCTAAAATAGGAATGCAAAAACAACCAGAAATAAAGAGAAATAACAAGAAGAAAAGGTTACCTAATAGTTATGGCAAGGTAAGGTCTAAGATCTGCGATCATCTTCCTCTTGCCATCTTCTCCTTTGCTCTGCATGAAACTCCCTTTCTTCTTGCCAAAATTTTTCCTCACGCTCTCTTCTAGCGGCCTCAACTACAAAATATTCCTCAGCAGTAGAAAAAAAACGGTTAGCCCCTTCCATATACCCATCAACTCGCTGATAATGCTCCTTTGAAGTATTAGCGAACTGCTCCCACATGTTTCGATCCGCAGAATACTCTTTGCTGAAGTCCTCGAATGATGTACGGAATCCTGAAAAATCAAAAACAGAAGGTCCTGCAGAAACATCATCAGTAACAGTCCTAGGGGGTTCCGGTACATGGGGTGGACTAGATGGCTCTCCTATCATGGGTAGATCTTGTGGCCTCACATCATTAAAAAGCCAATTACGTGTATTGCGAATGGTTGTAAGATTACTGTTTGGAAGGGGGATTTTAATATCCTTTTGTAACATCAAACAATATCCCCCCTCTAATCTCCCAATCATCTTCATATTCATACATGCATCCAAATCCAACCGCGGACTAGCCGGACAAATCTCCAATCCATCCAACTCACACCCTAAAGCTAATGCAATCTTAGTCAAAAGTCCTCCAATAACAATGACTCCAGTCGAGCTATTCCCAATTTTCACAAGATGTCTAATTAGGTGGGCACCAGAATCAATTTTAACACCATTAATCATAGCCCATAAAAATTGCAATTCACTTAGCCTAGCTACCCCAACACTGTCCCATCTCCCAAAAATAGTATTCGCCATGAATCTATGAAGATAGCGAAAAATTGGATTAGGGATATTAGATGATTTGGACCTAGAGGCATCATAGGGCAAGGGGTCTAAGGCAATTTCTTTCCAAAATGTATTCTCACTAAAATTTCGATGTATTTGCCTTTCCCCTCCAATAGGAAAATCAAAAATTTCATTAAACTCCTTTAAATTCATCCTGTAATCGATATTCCTCAACCGAAATTCAATCAATCCTTCCTCACAATTTCTTCCTTGAATTATTTCGGCCGACAAGGAACTAAGGAATTCTAAAGTTAAACTAGGGTAGGTAGGGTAATGGCTAGTCAAAAATTGTCCCCATCCCATCCTATCAGCCATCCAATATATATCTTCCTTGATACCTAACGCAGCCAGTGTATAAGAATCCATATATCTAGTGGAGACTATTTTCCGTTTTTCTAGCTTGTCAAAACGAGATTTATGGATATTATCGCGAAAGATCAAACCAAAAGGGTTATCAAGGCGATCACCTTGGTCTCTTGCTTTCCGTTTTCCTTTGTCCTTTGAAGAAGAGGGTGCTTTCCCCGTTTTCACACGCTTGCTCATCTTTGTCGGAGGAAGATCTTCACCGGAGCAGGTCTTGGAGATGAATGGGAAGAATGGAGATGATCTGGAACCGCCGGCGCGAGAAGAAAAACGTTGAAGGGTCACGGGCGTGTTTTGCCCTAAAACCCGACTCGCGTGTCTTAAAACCCTGCGGCACGCCCGTGTCTCGCAACACGGGCCAGACGTGTTTTCTGCTGGAAACCCGACACGGGCGTGTTTGAAATCGCCACGGCCGTGTTCTTCTTTGTTCCCTGGACGTTTATTCTGCAAATAAAAATAAAATGAAATGAAAAATAAAATGAAAAATAAAGTAAAAGATGAAAATAAAAGGTGAGAATTTGGGTTGCCTCCCAAATAGCGCTTGTTTACGGTCATTAGCTTGACCAAAATGATGTAATTCAAGTTGACTCGAGGAGGTTCTGTTCTCCTCCCTTAGGAATTGGTTCGCTTAGATATTTTTTTAGCCTCTGCCCATTCACTTTGAAAACTCCGGAGGTTTCATTCGATATATCTACAGCTCCAAAAGGATAAACTTTCTTCACTTCAAAAGGACCTGTCCATCTGGATTTAAGCTTTCCTGGGAAAAGTTTCAATCGAGAATTGAACAATAATACCAGATCTCCCTCTTGGAATTCCCTACGCATAATGTGTTGATCATGCCAACGCTTAGTCCTTTCTTTATAGGATTTTGCATGCTCATAAGCGTCAAGTCGGAGTTCTTCTAGTTCATCAAGTTGAAGTTTTCTTTTCTCTCCAGCATTCTTTAGATCGAAGTTCAATAATTGGATTGCCCAGAAAGCCTTGTGTTCCAACTCTATAGGAAGATGGCAGGATTTCCCATACACCAAGCGAAATGGCGTCATACCAATAGGAGTCTTGTAAGCTGTCCGATATGCCCACAGAGCGTCATCCAATTTTGCTGACCAATCCTTTCGTGAATGTGTCACAGTTTTCTCTAAAATGCTTTTAATTTCTCTATTCGATACTTCCACTTGCCCACTGGTTTGAGGGTGATACGGAGAGGCAATCTTATGAGTTACTCCATACTTTTTGAGAAGATTTTCGAATTGTCTTTCAATAAAGTGTGAACCTCCATCGCTAATCACTGCTCGAGGAACTCCAAATCTAGGAAATATGATTCCCTTAAAAAGTTTTATCACAGTCTTCGCGTCATTCGTTGGAGATGGTATAGCTTCAACCCACTTAGACACGTAGTCCACTGCCACCAGAATGTAGACATTGTTATGAGACGGGGGAAATGGTCCCATGTAATCAATTCCCCAAACATCAAAAAGTTCAACTTCCAGAATTGAATTCAGTGGCATCTCATGTCTCTTTGAGATGTTTCCCGTCCTTTGGCATCTATCACAAGTCAAAACATAATCACGAGCATCTCTGAAAATATGTGGCCAATAAAATCCTGCATGTAAAACTTTTGCAGCTGTCTTTGAAGTACTAGCATGACCGCCATAAGATGAAGAATGACAATGATAGAGTATATCTTTTATTTCATCCTCCGGTACACATCTCCTATAGATAGTATCCGCACACTTCTTGAAAAGCAGTGGATCATCCCATACATAGCTCTTGATATCAGCGAAAAACTTCTTTCTCTGTTGGTAACTCATCCGATGAGGTAAAATCCCACAAGCAAGAAAATTTGCGTAGTCTGCGTACCAGGGAGAGTCAATTCTTTTTATAGCAAGGAGATGTTCATCAATAAAAGAGTCATCAATTGGGAGGTCTCCCTCCTTGATCCAATTCTGTCCCTGATATAGTCTTGATAAGTGATCTGCTACCACATTCTCAGTCCCCTGCTTGTCCTTTATTTCTAAATCAAATTCTTGTAGAAGAAGAATCCATCTGATGAGCCTTGGTTTAGCATCTTTTTTTCTCAATAAATACCTTATAGCTGCGTGATCTGTGTAAACAATAACCTTAGAGCCAACGAGATATGATCTGAATTTTTCCAAAGCAAATACAATCGCCAAGAGTTCCTTCTCCGTAGTTGCGTAGTTCATCTGAGCATCATCCAAAGTTCGGCTAGCATAATAGATGGCATGTACCTTCCGGTCCGTTCTTTGTCCCAAAACTGCTCCTACTGCATAGTCACTTGCATCACACATAATTTCAAAGGGTAAGGTCCAATCGGGAGCTTGCATTATCGGAGCTGAGATCAAAGCTTCCTTCAACCTGGAAAAAGCGTCCAAACAATTTTCATCAAAAACAAATTCAACATCTTTAACTAACAAATTTGTCAAAGGTTTGGAGATCTTTGAAAAATCTTTGATAAAACGCCGATAGAATCCTGCATGTCCTAAAAAGCTTCGCACTCCCTTAACATTTGTCGGTGGAGGTAGATTTTCAATCACTTCCACCTTTGCCGTGTCTACTTCAATTCCTCGCTCTGAAACCAAATGTCCCAACACGATGCCCTCTCTCACCATAAAATGGCATTTCTCCCAGTTTAAAACCAAATTTGTCTCCTTGCATCTCTGCAAAACATGAACCAAGTTGGACAAGCAATTATCAAAGTTAGTACCATAAACCGAGAAATCATCCATAAAAACTTCCATAATATTCTCAATCATATCAGAAAAAATAGCCATCATACATCGTTGAAAAGTTGCCGGTGCATTGCAAAGACCAAAAGGCATTCTCCTATAGGCAAAAGTACCATAAGGACATGTAAACGTGGTTTTTTCCTGGTCATTTGGATGTATGGGGATTTGATAAAAACCAGAATATCCATCTAGATAACAAAAATAAGAGTGTTTTGCCAACCTTTCTAACATTTGATCAATGAATGGGAGTGGGAAGTGATCTTTCCTAGTTTCTTTGTTCAATTTCCTGTAGTCAATACACATTCTCCACCCAGTAACCGTCCTAGTGGGAATCAACTCATTATTTGAATTTCTAACTACAGTCATCCCGCCTTTCTTTGGCACAACATGAACCGGACTTACCCATTCACTATCAGAAATTGGATAAATTATTCCTGCATCCAGTAATTTCAAAACCTCCTTCTTGACCACCTCCTTCATATTAGGATTAAGCCTCCTTTGTCTCTCAACTGAAGGTTTAAAATCTTTCTCGAGTAGAATTCTATGCATGCACAATGAAGGGCTAATCCCTTTGATGTCTTCAATGGTATACCCTATGGTTTTAATATGCATTTTAAGCACACGGAGCAGCTTTTCAGTATCCACTTCATTTAAACTTGCATTTACAATCACAGGGAATGTAGAATTATCACCAAGAAATTCATACCTGAGGGTCGATGGAAGAGGTTTAAGTTCTACCTGCGGTAATTCATGGTTTTCACTTTCCAGTGATTTTTTGTTCTAACCTCGCTTCTTCAGTCATATGCCGCGCAAGGTTTACGTGTCCACCATCATCCCTGCTCTTTTCAACGTCTTCTTCATCCAAGTATGTGTCCAGTGTATCACTGAATTGAGAAACGGTTCTTCTTCTTCCTCAACCATCTGCACTTCATCAATCCTGCAACACACATTCTCCAGGAAGGGTTGTTAATAGATTTAGACAAATCAAACTCAATTTTTTCGCCACCCACGGCTAACGATAACTTATGATTTTTAACATCAATAACTGCTCCTGCAGTGGCCAAGAAAGGTCTTCCCAGTATAATAGGAATGTATGGATCTTCATCCATTTCTAGGACAACAAAGTCTGCAGGAACAACAAATTTCCCAACCGTGACAGGTACATTTTCCAATACACCTAAAGGATACTTCACAGAGCGATCAGCAAGTTGCAAAGCTAGTGTTGTAATTTTCAATTCACCCAAGTTTAATTTCTTACACAATGAAAATGGCATAAGATTTACACTAGCTCCCAAATCACAAAAAAGCTTTATCAAAGTTATGATTCCTAATCATGCATGGGACTGAAAAACTACCTGGATCTTTGAGTTAGGGGGTAACCTGTTTTTGAATTAGAGCACTACATTGCTCAGTCAATGCCACCGTTACACACTCCTCAATTTTTCTTTTGTTTGTCACTATGTCTTTCAGAAATTTTGAGTACGTGGGCATTTGCTGCAAAGCTTCCGTGAATGGAATGTTAATATACAACTTCCTTAGAATGTCAAGAAACTTACCAAATTGTTCATCAAGTTTGGCCTTAATTATCCTCTGGGGGAATGGAATCGGTGGTTCATATTTTCCACGCGAGCATGGATTCTTTGGCTTTCAGGCGTATTTTTTTCATCAGTGGCAGAGGATGACACGGCACGGGCGTGCTCTTCAGCACGTCCTGGGCGTGTTGTTCACTGGCAGCTCTCTCGGTGATCGGCACGGGCGTGTTAATCAGCACGTCCTGGGCGTGTTGTTCACTGGCAGGAAATAGCTTTGGGTCCTCCTTAGGCTCATTTACTCTCCTCCCACTTCTCAAGGTAATCGCGTTACAATGCTCCACAGGATTTGTTTCTGGTCTCCCCGAAAATCTCCCCGGTGTTCTTGAAGACGAATCGGCGACCTGCGCAAGTTGATTTTCCAACATTTTAGTATGATTTGCCAAATTATCTATCTTACCTGATAAAAGGGAGANCAAATTGGGCTAACTCTTCCTGCATAGCTATGATCCAATCAGGGTCAAGTAAGGACTCTTCTACAGACTTGGGTTCAATTTTGGAAATTAAGGCAATCTGGCTAAGGTTTCTAAAAGCTGACCTAGTCTGAACCCTTAATTCTGGATCACCTATGATTTGATCAGTTGGGTGGGCTGAGCTAACTCGAACAGTTCTAGTTTGGTTGGGTTCAGGTTCAGGTTCAATTAGATCATGGTCTTGGTCCTCAGTTGGGTTTTCATCTGGGTTGGTGCTGGACCTGATAAAATCAATGGGTTGATAGATGGTTTGATCAGATTTGTTTGGACTAGATTTTTCATCAAATTTTACATTTGTAGTTTCTTCAATCCTTAGAGTTGTTTTGTTATAAACTCTATAGGCTCTACTGGTAAGAGAATAACCTAAAAAGATACCTTCTTCAACCTTAGATGTGAATTTTCCTAAGTGTTCTCTCGTATTTAGTATATACACTTTACATCCAAATACTTTAAAATATTTAACATTAGGTTGTTTGTTATAGTAAATTTCAAATGAGGTTTTTCCTAAATTTTTATTTATAGTTATTCTATTTTGTACATAACAGGCTGTACTGACAGCCTCAGCCCAAAGGTATTTAGGTAGGTTGAATTCATTGAGCATTGTTCTGGTTGCTTCTTGTAGTGTTCTATTTTTCCTTTCTACAATTCCATTTTGTTGAGGTGTTTTAGGGCAGGAGAATTCGTGGTGGTAGCCATTTTCTAAACAGAATTGGTTAAATTTTTGGTTTTTGAATTCTCCGCCATTATCACTCCTAAGTCTTTTAATTTTCACCCCTTTTTCATTTTCTGTTAGTTTACAAAATTGAGTAAATATTTCAAATGTTTCATCTTTATTTTTTAAGAATTTGACCCAAGTGAATCTTGAATAGTCATTGATGATTACTAAACAATATAGGTTCCCACTAATTGATTTTACCCCATGTGAGTCAAACAGGTCTAGGTGAATTAATTCAAGAATTGATTTAGTTTGAGTTCGGATTAGTTGGTTTGTGAGTTGATCTAGTTTGTTTTCCTTGTTGGCAAGCATTACATATGGTTGACTCAAGGTTAGGTAATTTTGGTAGGCCTCTAACTAAGCCATTTAGTGTAGGTAGTTTTCTAAAGTGAATGTGTGCAAGTCTTCTATGCCAAAGCCAACTCTCATCCTTAATGGGTTAAAGGCAGTTTGCTAAGGGTCGGGTTAATCTAATTTCATAAATGTTGTTGTGCCTATGTCCTCTAAGTGTGATGTCGGGGTTGTCAGTGTGTTTGATCAGACATTCATTAGATAAGAACTTAACCTTATATCCAGTGTCACATAATTGACTAATACTTAGTAAATTAAAATAGAAGTTCTCAACAAGTAAGACATTTTTAATTATAAAATCAGATTCAAGTTCAATATTGCCTAGACCAATTACCTTAAGTTTACCATTGTTTCCAAAAGCAACGGTCCCTTGTCGTTTGTACTTGAGTTCTGTAAACTTGGTGGGATCCCCAGTCATGTGTCTGGAGCACCCACTGTCGACAATCCATTTATTTTCCTACAGTTAAGTAGGATTGATTAGAATTCAAGTTGAAGTTCAGTTTAATCTTTTTGAAAAGGTTAATTTTAAGTTAAGTTTACATTTTTGAAAAAGATTGAAAACAGAAAACATTTGAATTTTGAAAAACTTAAAAAGAATTTTTGAAAAAAAATTGAAAAAAAAACTTAAAAGAATTTTTGAAAAAAAAACTTGAGAAAAAAACTTAAAAAAATTTTTGAAAAAAAATTTTGAGAAAAAAAACTTAAAAAGAGTTTTGAAAACAATTGAATTAATATTTGATTTTGAAATTTGAATTAATTAAGAGCTAAGTTTAAATTTTGAATTTTGATTTAATTGATATTTAAATTTGGATTTAAAAGGTAAGATTTTAAATTCAAGTTTGAGTTTTAAATTATCAATTAATGATTTGAACTTATTATCCTTATTCATCTCACTTGATCTAAGTTATCAAACAAAGGGATCCTATGATTTGTGTGAGATGAGTTTGCGTTTGATTCATAAAAGAAATTAATCTGACCTTTTGTTAGATTCGGGTTTGACAAGAAGTAGTTTAAAAGTATACTTCGATAATTAGCTTCCAGGCGGGAGGCGAGGCACAGGGGCCTTCTTTGGCCGAAGCCTTATTGGAGCAACAACCTCTTTCTAGACAAAGCTGCTTAAGGAAGTTGTACTTTAACCCTACCTGTTGAGACACCCTGGTCTAACTAGTCTAGGATGTGTCGAGATAGTTTCGGCTAGTTCTCCCCGAGAGTCTGTCTAGCGTACCGTTATCTCGACCCACCCTAATACTAAGTAGGTCAAGAGTCAGATTAACTTTTAAGACTAGTCCTAAGTGCCCAACTGGGCAAAGGCTGATTTTGAGGTGCCAACTAGTTTGGAGCCTCCCCCTAAATGATAGGTGGGGTGTTTAGAGTCAATGTAATGAATGTCCTTTTGGGAACATAAATTGATTCTGCCCTACTTGCTTTGTTAGGTAAGCTTTTGGGACCCATGCTTTACATTGCTTTTTTGCGTGAGTGGACAAAGGAGAAAAAGGATCTTTGGGCCGATCCTGATTTAAAACCTATCCCAGACTTATTGTACATGCCCTTTTGTGATCCAAGTATAAGGTCAAGGTTCTTGGATCGAGTTGTAAAAGTTGCTAGTAGATCCTTAAGTTTTTTGAACTTCACCCTTAAGGGTGGAGTTTTCATTTTCAAGTTCAGAAATTTTTGAGTTTAATTCAGTTGTGTTTTTGATTTAGAATTTGCTCCTTAAGGTCTTGATTTTCCTTAAGGAGCTGATCAGTCCTAAGCTCAGATGCATCTAATCTCTTATTTAAGACAGAAATAATTTTAAAGAACTTTTCATTCACTGAATCTAAATATACCTTAGTCGAGCCGTCCGAAAATAGTCCGATCTCTTGGCTCGACTCGTATTCGGAATCCTCGTCTTGCTCCGAGTCCGATTCTGGTCCGGTTGCCATCAGTGCGAGGTAGCTTGCGTTCTTTGGTTGTTCATCGTCGGAATCGTCCGAGCTTTCATCCCACGTGGCTTGAAGAGCCTTCTTCTTTTTGTTCTTAGTGGGTTGGTCCTCCTTCTTGTAAGGGCATTCATGTTTGAAGTGCCTTTTCTGTTACAGCCGAAGCAGATCATTTTGCTTTACTTCAGTGCTGGAGGGCTTCATTGCCTTTTGAATATCTTTCTTTGAAAATTTGTTTTTCCTTCTGGTGAACATTTTTCTTACCAAGTTCACCAGTTGTTCTTCTTCATCTGAGTCAGAGTCTGACTCATCTTCAGGTTCTTCTTGAATTTTTCTCTTTGATTTGGCTTCTTTTGGTGAACCTGCAAATAAAGCTAGCCCTTTCTCGACCTTGGCGTTAGTTTGCTCATGCAGCTCTAATTCACAAAATAGTTCATCCAGATTAATTTTTTGAAAGGTTCCTAGAAATTTTATAGGCATCTATAATAGATGCCCATAGTGAATTTCTAGGGAACGCATTTAACGCATACCTTATGATGTCCCGGTTCTCCTGTTTGTGCCCGATCATGTGGAGTCCATTCAATATGTTCTTAATCCGGGCGTGGAGTTGACTTGCTGATTCTCCTTCCTGCATTTTTATGTTAAATAACTTATTCAATAACAGATCTCTCTTTGTTACCTTTGCATCAGAAGTGCCTTCATGTAATTCTGTTAATTTGTCCCATAGCTCCTTCGCCGAGTCGGTTGGTCCAATTCTGTTTAGCTCCTCTTTGGTAAGTCCGCACTGGAGGGTGTTCTGAGCTTTGAACTCGGTCTGAACCTTTTTCTTCATCTCCGGGTTCCATCTGTCGGGCTTCAGTGGAGCATTATTTTCCTCATCCATTGGCGGTGTGTAGCCTGTTTGAACTGCGAACCACTGATCCATGTCGGTCTTCAGATAAACCTCCATCCTTCTCTTCCAGTAGGGAAAGTCTTCCCCATTAAAGAGGGGAGGGCGGGCAGTGCTATAGCCTTTACCTTGGGCCATTTAAATTCTGTGCACACAAAATAAAAGTAGAAAAAATATCCTAAGACTGGGTCTTGGATTAGTAGTGCGGGAAAGGATAAACTTACGAAAAGCAATTTGAATGGTGTTGCACCAGATTCAAGTAAAACCAACGAACGAGAAAAATAACTAAATTTAGGCAAGAATACCAAATTTAGATCATGCAACAAAAGACACAAAACAGATTTCCCCCTGCTCTTACGGTGGTTGCACCGATTCAGAGCGAACCTGGCTCTGATACCACTTATAGGATCGGAATGCACGTGAGAGGGGGGGTGAATCACGTGTGTTTAAAAAAAATATATTTTTCAGAGTAAAAAGAATGTGTTCGTAAAGTCGTGCACAGCGGAAACAAAAGAAACGATAAAAAATGAACACACAAAACACGAATGAGTTTTACTTCGTTCAGAGCCTTCGGCGACTCCTACTCGAAGGCCCAGGTCCCTCAGACCTTTTCTGTGGGCAATTCACTAAAACTCTCTACCGGAGACCCCCGGTAGAGTAGGCGAATACAGAAGATAGAGAGTGTGACAACCTCACACTCTCTAATAGAAATGAGTACAGATAATGCAGTAATAAAATCGTTACCAAAAAAAATTATCTGAATGAGTTTGGATGTTAAGGGTGGTCTTCCAGCAGTAATTGGACGTAGACGAGTTGGAAGACAGGCCGTAGCAAAAGAGCGTGGAAGCACCGAGCGTGAAAGCGTGAAGAAGAGATGATGGCGTAGTGTTTTTTTTTCTGTGCTAATTCTCATGCTTTTTATAGAGGACTTCTCGAGCTTTGAGTTTCATCCAGATCCTATTTTTGTGCAGCGCTTTATCCATCATTTGAAGTAGCACAACTCAATCTGCTTTATCTATCATTTGAATTTCTATTAACAAAAAAAATAATAGGAATAGAAATTCATCTTACCCAAGCTGTGGATAATAATAATAGGAATGAATTTATTATTATTAATAAGAATAAATTTATTCTTTAATAAAATTTCAAATTAAAAAATAATGAGGAGTAATTTTGCAGAATTCACCTGCAAAATCAACTTAGTCCATATACCAAATAAACCCTGTAAACCAGAGTTAGTATAATAATAAAATGGACTAAAATGTGAAATATTCAAAGGTAATTAGATCCCGTCCACATCCGGACCAGGATCTAACCAGGACTCAACTTAGATCACCCAAATGGGTCTAAGTTGGACCGCGCCTAAAGTCCCAAAATAAGACCCGTCCTCACTGGTTCGCTCCTCCAGTGACTTACCTTACTTACCCTTTGTGTAGTTTTACTTGACTTCTTGACCTACCAGGACTTTTTGTCAGGACTCAACCACCCTGGTCTTTCTGCCAAGTCTCCACCAACTTAGTCTTCAGCCAGTTGTCAGGCCTCGCGGACCCAACTGGACTTTCTGCCAGGACTCAACCATCCTGGACTTCAGCCTAGTGTCTGGTCCTAAGTCTTTCAACCCTGCACACTTGGTAAAGAGGTTAGAACCATAACAACCTAACTTTAACCTGTTTGTCATTCATCAAAACTTGAGTTTGACCGTTAGTGTAAACTACACCAACAGAAGATTGGATTATTTTGGAGCTCTTGGTGATCTCGGATCGCAGTAGATCGTCGCCCACACAACGTCCGTGAAGGGAGGGACATAAGGTAGAAGATCGCGAGGTGATCGGAAAGGTATAACACTTTCCATGCTTCTTTGTTTAACTTTATGTCAATTATATGCTTATCTTGTTCGTCTCGTCATTTCATGTTAGTTAGTTTATTATTTTGATCATGTATCATGGTGAATAATTTACTAACTGGACCTCGACCATAAACACAAAAGTCGGCGATCAATTTGTCGCCTTTTCTACGGTCGAACGGTCAAGCAAATTACAAGGTCGATTTTGGTAATTGGCCAAGTTGTAATTTGGATCGTTCGATATGGCACGAGACGTTCGGTGGGAGACGGGTCTTCATTCGGATTAATTTCTAATCCGTAGACATGGAGAGGTCTCTCGGATCGACCGAATATTTACTTAGGAAACCCGCCAAGCCATACCCAACATCAACTAGCTAGACAACGACTATCTCAACGACTAGTTTCTGGGATTACCAGTCAACTGCTCCCAGGGCAGTCGACTGGTCCAGGGTCAACAACATTCTGTGAGTTTCTGTTCTTGCTGGCAGTCGACTGTTATATTACCAGTCGACTGCCCAGCTTACAAGGACACTCCTCCTCACTCCGAAAACCCTCCTCCACGTGTGACTTCAAGCATACTCCCTTGGTTTGCCCCTTGAAGTCCTCTTCCACTGGCTATCGTCCCTCGGATGCGTATGCAAGCCCTCGGCTTGCCTCCATGCCACCCTTTACGTGTGCCCTTTGAAGTCCACTTCTCCGCTTGCCCTTAGAGTCCTCTTCCCTCGGCTCTCGTCCCTTCATGACTTAGCTGACTATTCACCAGCAGTCTTGACTGTTGCCTTCGCGCCCTCTTTGTCTTCGGCTCCCGTCCCTCGGATGCACACAAGCCTCCAGCTTTCCTTCATGCCATCCTTCATGCATGCCTCGAAGTCCGCACCCCTCGGCTCATCATCCCTGCTATCCATGGTCCCTCGGGTGCACACAACCCTCCAGCTTGTCTCCATTCCACCCTTCACCGTATCGAAGTCGTCCAGCTAAGTCAATATGTGTAAACCTGCAATCTTGCACACTCACATACACATATTAAATCACAAGGGTAAACCTAACTTAAACCTTTGCTCATACATCAAAACACATGGTCACTCCGGACCATAGACATAGACGTGCCCCTCGATCGGTGTCACGTCTTCGATACTTAAGCCACGCCCCCTATTTCGGCGGTAGTGGGATATCCTTTGAAACGGTCCGCGCCGTTATCACGTGTCCACCTATTGCGACATTTAAGGGTCGTGGGGACCCCTTCTTGTGGGGATGCTTATCCGTACCGAGAAGGGGGGGTCAGTACCTGAGGTTGGTTGTTGCGAGGACTCCATTGTTAGGACCAAAAAGAATTTAGATATCTTCACAATGGTATGATATTGTCCACTTTGGGCCTAAGCCCTCATGGTTTTGCTCTTGGGCTCTCCCAAAAGGCCTCATGCCAATGGAGATATCTTTTTTCTTTATAAGCCTATGATTTTTTCCATGTGTTTTCGACGTGGGACTATGTATGCAATCTTGTAACCCCAACAATCCCCCCCTCAAACAAAGGACCACAAGTCCCCCTCAAGCGGAAACCCTTTCCGTTTGATGTCCGATCCTCAACCCACCAGGACTTTCTGCCCCTCGGTCCACCCGACCTACTAGGACTTCACTGCCTAGCCGCAACTAGGACTTCTCTGCCTGGTGTATGGTCCTCTTGATCAAGACACGGGAGCCCACATATCCTTTATTTAAGGCTTAACCCACATGGTTAGATCTGGATATGGCTCTAGCTCGTGTTTCTTCCGGCGATTAGTCCGGTGAAGAGCGACCTGGCTCTGATACCAATTGTTAGGACCAAAAGGAATTTAGATATCTCCACAATGACATAATATTGTCCACTTTGGGCCTAAGCTCTCATGGTTTTGCTCTTGGGCTCTTCTAAAAGGTCTCATGCCAATAGAGATATTTTTTTTTTATAAGCCTATGATCTTTTCCATGTGTTTTCGATGTGGGACTATGTTTGCAATCTTGCAACCCCAACATCCACCTCCCGAGGTCAGCTCGAGGCCTTCAGTGCTATAACTCTCGAGGTGCTCTCGTGGCCTAACTTCCCGGGGTGTTCCCGGGAGGGGTCTTCGAACTACCTTTCCTGGGCGCATTCCCTAAGGGGGGCCCCGGGGCCCAGGAAGGGAAGTCGCTTCGGTCATGTCGTGCCCCGCGACTTTCTTCATCCCTCGTGCTGGGCACAGACTATTCAACCCTATCAACTTATTTTTTTAATTTTATGTTTTTCATTTTACTATCTCATTTTGCATTCTCTCATTTTACTTTCTCTCTCTATATTTTAAAATTTCTCTCTCTACATATTTATTTTTCTCTCTCACTACCTCTATTATTATATTTTTTTTCTCTACGTATTTTATATAAATTTCTCTCTCTACTTATTTATCTCATTTCTCTTTCTACATTTTCCTATATCACTTTCTTTCTCTACCTCTCTTATCATAATTTATCTATCTTTATTTTTTTTCACATTCTTTTTACATTTTCTATATCACTTTTTCTCTCTACTTCTCTTATTATAATTTATATATCTTTATTTTTTCCCTTTCTCTCCATATTTTCTATATCACTTTCTTTCTCTACATTTTCTATATCACTTTCTCTCTCTCTCATCTTATTTTCTCTCTCTATATTTTAATATCAATTTCTCTCTCTACCTCTATTATCATAATTTATCTATCTTTATTTTTTTCACTTTCTCTCTATATGTTTTTATATCATTTTCTCTTTCTCTATTTTTTAATGATTCCTCTCTCTATTTTTTTAATGATTTCTCTCTCTATTTTTTATCACATATTTCCTTTCTAGTTATCTTATCTTATTTTCTTTCTCTACTTTTAATCTTTATTTACTCTATTATCATATTTTCTCTTATTTTTTTCTTCTAATTTTTTCTATCACCTTTCTCCTAATTTCTCTCTCTATATTTTTCTATTTTATCTCTCAATCTATTTTATTTCACCTTCTCTATTTCATAGTAATTCTATTATTTTAGACAAATTTGAAATTTTTATTGATTCCTATTACTAAAGTTGAACTGAACTAAACATCATTAATAATAATAATTTCCATTTCAGAATTTGAACCAAATACTACCAATGCAATCATGATTTTCATTATCATTGACCCTAAATGTTCTTATTATCATTTTGATTAATAAATTTGAACCAAACACCCTTATAAAAAATAAAAATGATTAACGAGGTTTTTCCAATCTCGGACGATCGGTTCGGCCTCATAGAAGTTTCCCATCGCCCGTCAGGGTAAATCAAGAAACGCTCGCGGTGGGCGGTCTAGAAGCCCAGCGTCCCAGGGTTCGCGTCCCATTTGGAGGAAAAATTCCTACAAATACGTCGTAGCTAGGGATCGAATCGCAAATACCTGAGATAATGACTAGTCATCTTACCACTACACTATAACCTCGGAGTCAAACCAAACACCCTTATAGTTTATAGGTTCAATGCTATCCTCTATCTATCATCAGATTAATATCCTTCACCTTTGCCTGTAACGGTTAGAATTTTTAAATAATTAATTAGATATCTAAATTTCAAATGATTAATTAGATATCTAAATTTTAAATAATTAATTAGACATTTACCATTCAAATTTTATTTAGATATCTAATTAATTAGTCATTTAAGACTCAAATTTTAATTGTTAGATTTTTCTCTAATGGAACAGTAAATCTAAGAATACTGATAATTTAGATGAATTTCTGCGAATATTTTTTAATTTATCTGATAATTAATAATTTTTTTTATAAGATCAAATAAATAATCATTCAGATTAATCAGTTCGCCGTCACTTTTCTAATAAAACGGTGTGAATAGATAATGTACTCAATAACTCAGCTACTTAGCATGGTTTGGGGTCAAACCCAGAAATTTGAAAATTTTGAAGGACAAATATCGAATTAGAGTTTATATGAGGGGCAAATTCTCTTATTCCATAATAAAATTTATGATGCCTTTTTATTTGTATGAATTCAGATTGCTTATCACTGACTCAGCCCGACTGGACTCAATTCAAATCTTCGTCTTCTGCGTCTCTCATGTAGCCGTCGATGCTGCTATAAATACCCCGCTAAGAGCGCCTTATGATATTCTTTTGGAGCGCATGGACAAAGACGGAGGGGAGCGATCAAGCTTCGTGGTGGGGCTGATCGAGAATCGAGCAAAGGAGGTATTCCTCGATCTATCTCTTCTCGGCTTTCCACTGGTTCCTGATCTCTCTCATTCGTAGCAGACATTATGTCGGTACTTCCCTTGTTGCTGCCTACATTTTGGAATTTGTAACTGAACGTTCAGTGATTCGTTATGCCCTCTTCTTCATCTGATCTTCTTCGATTATTTCGGGAGGTTTTGAGTGCAGAAATCAAATCAGTTTGAGTTCATCCGATCTATGCGCTCTAATTTTTTTCTAGGGTTTTTGTTGTACCAAATAGAAGGTTGGCCTTGGGTTCATAGATTACCGGAGGCAGTATTAAACTTGGTTGCTGTCATTTTAGGCTTCAATTTTATTTTTATCATTATTTTTTAAGAAACATGGTTGGGCCATTTTCCGTGATCTGATGCGACCTGTCTTTCTGCTTTTAAGACATCTTCCACCAATGAGTACAACTGTGAGAAAGAATACCTTGGAGAGAATATCATGGATTCACATGAAGCTCATGTCAGGGTACGAAAATGTACGATCTCCTCTGTTTAGGAATCGGTCCTTTGTTGATCATGGTTGCCATTAGAGAATAAAACATGCATGTTTGTCATTTGCGAATAATCTATCCATCCCTGGCATTTTGAGCATATGTGCAAATTGCCATTTTGGAGAACGTGATGTTATAACTAGTTTCATAAGTAATGGGCGACTGGATTAGCTTTTATAAACTTGTGTTAAGCCTCACCAGGTAGCTATCACATGCTCTCATATTATACCTTTTCCTATGAAGCTATCATTAAGAAAGAAACCTGAAAAATGAAATACAATTTTGTCTTGTTTATTTATGTTGAACTTAGATTGATGTCCAAAGAAAACTTCAGTCATTTTTCTTCAGCATTATTGTTTGTTCCTCCTTTAAGTAATTTAAGCACAAGATCAAATCACATTCTTCTTCACATTTATGTTTGGATACAATTAATTGCAACTTGTCTTTTGGAATCTCTTGTATGCAGAGAAATATAATAAATAAGTATAAAAGTTGATTCTATGTTTCTTTTATTATTATTATTTTTCTTTTTCAAGCAATGTAAAGCTTAGACAGAGCTTGCTGTACATTTTCTAAGTCATTGGTTGTTTCTTAGATGTGGTAAGATTAGGATTGGCAGATTTTGGTGTATCTTGAATTTTTCCCCCATTTTTATTTTCTAGCATCAAGAAACAACACTTAACTAATTATATAGCACAACTGAATCGAGGTTCTTACTCTGGGACCTATGGAATCAAGAACAAAATAATGGAATATCATTTTTATCTGCTGTCATCTGCTTCCAAATCAATTTGTATATTAATTCTGTTTTTCATTTGTACCCCTGATTTTGAATGTGCATCAGAGACTCAGAGGGAATCCAAACACCATAATCGATCTGAGAAATGGACGAATCAATTTGTATAAACATTCTGTTTTTCATTTGTACCTGGTTTTGAATGTGCATCAGAGACTCCAGGGAATCCAAACACCATAACAGATCTGAAAATTGGACGAAAATGTTATGGGATACTTTGTAGCGTCTCTTAGTTTTAGAGGAATCATAATTGAGGTATAGTGCATAACAAAGAAAGATAGCCATACTAGGTGATCTATTCATTGATATGCCTGGGTTGGTGAAAGTTGAACTTATATCTAAAACCATTGATGTTTGAGAGTGAACTTTCAAGAGTTCTTCTATGGTTCCCAAATTTGAGTTGTCATTCTTTTAAATATCTGAGATTATTTTATGATTGCATATGTCAAGATTGATACTGAGTAATGGATCTGATATTTTATTGTCTCTGTTAGTGTATTTCTTCTGGAAGTTATATTGTGGCTGCATTCACTTCTAAAATATTTATAGTATTAAAGGAAAGCTGACTCAATTATGTATCCACCATGAACCTCCCACTGCCAGTGGAATTATAACTATTAACTACTTAAAGTGGGGTTTAACTATTTATTTGCCTATTATGTTTGGAAAATGATGTTAGAGTTAAATTGTTTGGTTACTTAGGTTTAGCTATTTTTGTCTGCTCATTTCTGTCTCACACAAAAAATCATTAGAATCCTAACCATTTTTGTGCAATTTGACCATCTTTATGCCATTTTTAACACATCTATTTGATTGTTGGTTTGTGCAACTTAAAGTGGGGTTTAACTATTTATTTGCCTATTATGTTTGGAAAATGATGTTAGAGTTAAGTTGTCTGGTTACTTAGGTTTAGCTATTTTTGTCTGCTCATTTCTGTCTCACACAAAAA
>JAGFNQ010003890.1:136709-201022 GCA_024364735.1 Boesenbergia rotunda
AAAATCTAAATGACACAAAACAAATATTCTTTGATGAATCCTGTAGATTATTCAAAAAACTAAAAATAAATAAAAAATCTTTGAAAATGTGATAGATGAAATATCAAATATCAAAATAATCATCTTCTTTGTCTTCATTGTCTAAATCTACATCATCAGCTTCATCGCTTGATTTGTATCCATTGGTATCAAGGTTCTAAAATTCGCTAGGCGCTAGTGGGGTGCTAGACCAGCGCCTAGCGCCTAGGCGGCCTAGGCGGGGACTAGGCGGTGTTAGGCGGATTACTCGGTATCAACATAATTAACATAATAAATCACATATTATAACTTCAATACAATTACATCAAATTTAAAATGAGTTAAAACTTCAAAATTACATAACTAATAAAATATCATAGGACACAAATTCAGTATCATCAGACACAAACTCAACATTAAATTTATTCTACTTCTTATTCTCCATAATTTTCAACAACTTGTTCTTCATCGGACACAAACTCAATATCATCATTGCTCCTTTTCTTCTTTGGATTCAAAATCATCCTCGTGAAGTTCTCTCACTCTAGAGCTTCTTCGAGGTTGTAGGTTTTCATCTGCTCCACTTGCTTTATCAACCATTTGCCATATGAGCCCAGAACCTAGTTCAACTTTATCATCTTCTTCACTATCCATAATCCAACCTTGTGCATTTGAAGCATCTTTTGCAAGGATATCGACATTCCTTTTTTTTTTCTCTTTTTTGTTTATTCGACAATCTAGCATTAAATTGGATAAATACTAGATTGTTCAACTTGTTGACATGCAACCCGTTTTTTTTTTCTTTGTATGAATCTACAAAAAAGAGAGAGAGTAAATATTAAAGTTAGTAACATGAATTAATACTTACTTTAATTAAAGACTTAAAGTTTAAAACTTTCTCCTTCAAATGCACTCTAATTTTTTTCACACTTAGATGTACTTGTAGTTAATGAAAGTATCCTCAATGTCACTCTTAACAAGTTGGGTGTGAGCACCGTATGTACTCCACCATGCAAATGGATTAAATCTATCATCATTTTTTTTCATATGCTTTTGATGCCAGTGTTTTTCCAAATAAGCTAGTCTTGTCTCTATATTTTATAAATTCTTTGTTAATAATTGTATCTTCTATATCCAACTGATTGACATGCAAAATTTTCATGCATTTAAAAATCCCTGTTACGACCTCCTCATAAAGAGCAATAGAATTATCTTTATAATAAAAATAGGAATTCAACAAAAAGGCAGTGATATGCAATGATGTATCAAGTCTATCCTCATTTTGACTCAATAATCACTATGATAGGTTGATAATTTGATTCCACATTGTTTAGGGCCACGTTGATATTTTCTTTTGCTTGAAGAAGCTCCCTGATGTGGAATCCGTATGTGTACGGAAACGTCGTCAAGTTTAAAATATCGATCTCCAAGGACTGTTGATTAAGCACTAGTCGAGTCTATAAGGTAAGCTATCTAGATGATCGCAGAGTTGGTTTGAGAAAGCTTGCTTGAGAGAGAGGAGAGAGGGAGAGATGAGAGAGGAGAGAGAGGGAGCAAGAGAAAGAGAGGGTTGATCTTTTAGGGAAGGCGGATGAGTGTAATCTAGTATTTCAGTTTCGCTACAATGCTAGTTGATGCGCTATGGATTGTTCATATCCTAATCTTGATGTTTATGCGCTCGTAGAAATCCTAACTAGGTACCGGTGTTAACCTTGCAGAAGTGCGTCGGAGTGTTTTCCCCTTGGGCATCCAATGACATTAAGTAGAGTAGGTAACCTAGAGAGTTCGGTTAAAGGTAATCCTTTGTCACTAAAGACCCCTGGTCATACGTCTCTAGGTTACGCTAACTTCCTAGCACAGGATAGGGAGAAACCCATTAAGCCGTGTTAGCTAATCTCTTGTAAGAGATTGACCTCCATTTCAAGGTAATGTTCGAGATGTCCGAGTCGCGTCCTGATAATCAAAATGAGCAAAGAGCAGATCTCCGAATCAAAATGAAGTAAGGTAGCGAAGTCATAAGAAAACAAGTGCAATAAACTAAGTTATGATCGTGAACTACAAGTAGATGTGCGTTAAACAATGCATAAAATCATATATAACATATGCACATCACTCTCCATATAGAAACCTGACTTTCTATCTTTCCACAGTTTGGTACAATTGTTAATCATGATAAGCTTTGTAATAACCCAATTTAGAAGGTCAGGTATAACCCCCTTCTAAACTTTGAGTTTTCTTTAAATGGTTATTGTTCAGTGAAAAAAAAAATCGATGACTTTCTATCTCCATCTACCAATCGAAGAACTCTTTCCAAAGGAGCAAATATTTTTAAACAAATTGTCACACCATTCTAAAAACTTATGCTCATTATAGTAGAGTAAGCCAATTTCCCTTTGTTTGTTTTAGATCATTTATATGTCTGCCACATTTCACTTATAAACATGACCCTTAAACATGTTTTTTTTTTCAATCAAACTTTGTAATGTGAGAAAATTTGATACAAACTTGGTAATTCCTGGCCGAACTATGTCTCTCTTCTTGTGAAATTGCTTATCAATGACAAAGTCTATGGTAAGCATAAATGATAATAGTAAAAGATTTGGATTGCTCAATAACTTTTTATATCATGGAAGCTTGCCAATACTTTCAAGCATGAGATTAACCTTGTGAGTTGCACTTGAAATCCAAAAGATCCCAGGTCGCTTTTCTCTAATCAATTTAGCCGCAGTCATATTGTTGGTGGCATTGTTTGTTATAGTTTGAATAATATTTTAAGCTCCTACTTGTTCAACATACTTGTCAACATACTCAAAATAAGTTCAGCTGTATATGCTTTATCTGAAGACTCCTTAGACTTTAAAAATGTAGTACCCTCCATGCAATTAACATACAAATTTAAGATGTTTCTTCTTTTTCTATCACTCAATGCATTTGTCATGATCAAGCACTTATTCTTTGCCCATTCTTCTTCATGCTTCTTCAACATCTATTTTATTCATTCGACTTCGGCTTTTAATAGTGGTTCCCTAAGTTGATATTGAGTTGGAGGCTTGAATCGTGGTCCAAATTGACCCACTACTTCCATTAGTTGCTTGAAGCTATCATTATCAATAGCATTGATTGAGATTCTATTTTCATACACCCATCTCCCAACATATCTCTTTGAAAAGAGCCTCATTTATATTTTTTTGGAGAAACACTTTACTCCCACTTGAACCTACATTTTCTAGAGCAATGATGCAAATCTATCCATGGGGCTAAGAGGAAGAGGTTTTTTAGATGGATCTATCCCTTCAATTTCAAAACCTTCTTCTTTATTAGGAGAACTAGACATCTCTCCTTTACAACTTTGTTCTTCCATTATTTTGTTTTTCTTTCTGTTTCTCCCTTCTAAAATAAGCTATTTGTACTTATTTTTATCTTCTTGAAATGCTTTTTCGTTAACTAGATACATTTCCAGGTATATTTCCTATATACTCGTTGATCCTATATACTCCCCCGATATCATTTTGCCACATAACTTAGCATTTAATTTTGTCGAGGTTCTTATGATCAATCAACATTCCAAACTCTCATCCAATGTCATTTGACTTTCTTCTTAAAAATTTCGGATTCGGGTTGAGTAACAAATGTTATTGAACATGAATTGCTTGCCATTGTGATTGTGATAACCTGAAAATAAATTTAAAAACTTTAGAATCATTAATAAATATTAAATAATAACAAATCTAAGAAAAATATTTGGATTTTAAGACTTAAGATCATTGAAATTAATTAATACAAAATATAAATCAGTAAAATAAAATTTTCAGAATATAAATTTGATTTATATGAATTAATAAAATTTATTAGAATTTTTAAAATTTTAAATATAAAATTATGAATATAAATGTCATTTATATAATTAATAAGATTTATTAGAATTTTTTTAATTTTAAATATAAATTATTAAAATTATTAGAATATAAAAAATTAATAAAATTTATAAAAAATTTTAATTTTAAATATATTTTTTATATAATTTTTTGAGTTAATTTAATTAGGATTTCAAGAAGCCAATTTGAATTATCTATTTATTTGAGGAAATATTTAAATTAAATAAATATAAAAAATAAATAATAAAATTTAAAAAAATTAAAACAAAAAACAACGCGTCGCCGATGCCGCTAGTATCGCGACGCTGCCAGTGACACCGGACTCGGCAGACTTGACGACGGAGGCTTTTGGTGGCGCAAGATGCCTCCGGCGACGCGTCCGGCTCTGGCGGATGCATCTTGCGACACGTCTGATAGCGACGCCTTCGCCGCCATCGGATGCGCGGGACGCTTCCGGGGGCACAGGACGCGTCGCTGGATGCATCCGGTGCTGTCGGAAGCATCCTGCTAATCGAAAATTGGAAAACATACCTGCGATTGGCTTTCGGAGGAGATGAGAGGCATCCAACGACATGTAGCAGGCAGATGAATCGACGAGATTTAGGTATTTAGGGCTTTAAAATAAAAATAATCCTTATATTTACTTGGCGCTTGATGCCGCACAATGCCGCCTAGGCTCGTTACAGAGGAGCTTTCCGGGGTGGCTGACAACCGCCGAGTGCCTTGGCCACAATTTAGAACCGAATCTTCTTTAGTTTCATCATCAAGATTGATCTCTTTTTCATCTACCAGACTAGTTTAGCTGGAGATTGTTTTCTTTTTTTTTTTAAGCACATGATGATGCTCCTTTTAAAGAGGACGCATTTCGAGATCGAAAGCTATACACACTTTCACCAACTCTAATGCTCGTGTTATATCACTTCAACATAAATCTTCACCTTTATAGACAAAATCATTATCACTGTCTTTATTATTGTCATCCAATTTTTCAACAACCATTCATTACTATCATCTATCTCTAATAAAGTAATATGATCAATCTTATTTCGCATGTCATATCTTTCCCTCAAAGCTCTGTTGTACTTGATATACCAAATTATTCAATTATTGTTGAGACAACCGATGTCTTTTCTTAGAATGTATCTATCAAAAAATTAAAAAGTAAAAAAATTAAGTTCATAATATAAATCTTAATATGTATTAAAAAACTTCAACTTACATGTTAAAAAACATTCTAATTACGTTCACAACCTGAAGAAGAGCGTGTGAGGTTCAAAATTTTTATTGCAAATGTTTTTAATTCAGGTGTTGATGCACTCAAAAAAGACCACAGAATGAAATACAAAAACATATTAGATTAGCTTTATTACCATCCAATATTGATATTGCACAATATATTATTTATGGATTTACCTAGAGATTTGGAGTTCTTTGTCTGATAGCCATTGACAAACCAAAAGGTCCTACTTTTTTATGTTTTTTCGTGATCTTATCTTGTAAATCCTTATCTCTTACCAATCTAGATATGCACTTGTACAAATTCTCCATAACTTTTGTATCATTTTCTATGTTAGGATTTTGAGTAAAAATATTCTAGATTCAAGAAATATCTTGCTGTGTGCTAAGGTTGTCAATGAATTCAAAACTCTACGATATTTCTCTTCATTATTATTATTAAATGACGCAGCGATAGTTTCTTTGGATCTGTACATTGACTTATAAATATAACCCATAAGAGACATTTTTTCACCGTTTACCAGCCGTAATACTTTTTTCAATGAGCCTCCATCTTTTAATGCAAAAACTATATTTTTCCAAAAAGAGTGCATCCATATTATTTCTGCTACACGCTTTCCTGTAGCATCTTTACAAAATCGACTATTTGCCCACCTTTCATATGTAAGCATCTTTCTTAGATTTGCTTGTTATACGTGAAACCGTTTTAAAGTAAAAAAAAAGCGGTTGCGAAATGTGTTTTTACGGATCTTACCATGTCTCTTTGTCTATTAAATTCTCTTATCATGTTCAATATTTGTGGTCTGTTGTAAATATAAACATTCACCATCAACGCCCATTCATGCAATTTTCGGAGATGAGAAATTTTGAATATATCCTCGAGTAACAAATCTAAACAATGAGTTGCACATGGAGTCCAGTAGAAATGTGGAAATGGATTTTCCAAAAGATGACCGAAAAAATAAAGTAAGTTTTGTCAAAATATTGAAAATATAATCTAATTCTTAATTGAAAGTAACATAAATTTAAAATATTACCTGCACTGACATGAAAGCTTGCATTATATGTTACAATCTGAACTACATTCTTTTCTCCAATGCGATACATAAATTTAGAAAGTAACTCAAATATCTTGTCAATTGTGAGAATAACATGTCAACAATTACACTTCCTTTAAGACCATTTATCAAAAAAATTTATAAGGGTCCCACCCTTTTTATCGGTTCACCCATCTGCCATGTTGTGCACCCAAACTTATCATGATCTTCTTTGTGGGATTTGAGAAGCGGGTTTGTATTTTTCAACTTCTTCTTCAAATACTTAACCCTCACTTCATGATATCATCGAGGTTTCATTCCCGATCCAAATTGCCCAATAACTTCAATACAAGACTCAAAAGAATCATATTTAACGACATTGAAATGAATTTCGACATCATACATCAATCTAGCAAATTTCTCAACCGCAATATCTCTTAACTTCTTTTCATCAAATTGTCCTTGTTTTTTTTTCACATTTTTGTTTGATAATTTTATTGATGACTTTCATAAAATAAACATTAATAGGTCCAGTTTATTTACTCTTTTTACCTTAGTCCCTAGGATGGATGCTTGGATCGGATATTGGCCGTTCCCTTTTACTTTAGTTTGAAGATCATCCTTATGTTTTTTTAAATCTTCTAAATCATCAATATCATCAGAATGAGAAATATCATCCATTTTGATTCTTCAAATTACTCTTTTTTTTTTGCATAAACTCTCTAATTTCTTCTTTAACATACTCGGGACATTTTGGACAAGCTTTCACATTTCTATTGCCCCTAACTAATGTAAATTGTGTTGATAAATTCCGCCATTTGTTATTTTACCACAAAAATTACAACTAATAATATTTGAATTTTTAGGATTTGAACATGTTGCATAATTTGAAGAAATATCCTTTCGAGTTGATAGAATTGTTGTATTTGACATGGTTAAGACTTAAGACCACTGAAATCAATAATAATCCATCAATAAATAAAAAAAATACAAAATAGTAAAAAAATTACCAAAATATAAATCTGATTTATATGAATTAGTAAAATTTATTAGAATTTGTAATTGTAAATATTTTTTGATATATTTTATTGGGATAATTTAATTAGGATTTATGAAAGACTATTCAAACTATTCCATTTAAATTGGGATTTGATTGAATTAATGAAATCCTAAGTTTTTGTCATCACAGTACTACAGTGGATACTAGCATCGTAGTGCCTCTGGGATATTAGAAGTGTGGGATGTGTCTGGAGGCAACGGAGGCGTCGTGCGATACTTTCGGCAATTCTGGACATGTCCTGCTACGCTTCTAGCGGGGCTGGACACGTCCTGCGACGCCTCCATTATGCCAAAAAAATACAAAAGAGTAATGAAAAGAAGATTCTTATTAGGCAGATGCTTCTGGTAGTTAGAGGCATACAAATCGACGTAATTGACTTAAAGAGGGTTTATGGCTTTAAACTAAAAAAAGGGGGAAGTTTCCATGCTTCGCGCAAAAGCTAATGCTTACGCTTTTGCGCGAAGCGCAGTGAAGCACACACTTCTGTGACCTCGTGCGCTTCCTAGGTCTCTGAAGCGCAAGGCTTACGCCTCACTTAAGCGAGTGCTTCGCTTGCTTTTAACAACTATGAGTTTGACCACCTGGTTCAGCGTCAAATTCTCGACCAATGTTGTAAATGACAGTAGGCGGTAGAGGGGCGATTGATTTTTTTACTATTTTTATATATAATATTATAAATAATTATTATTCTTTAACATTTACTTTTAATAAAATATATTAATTAAAAATTTAATCTAAATATTTAAAATAAAAATATAAATTTTTAAATATATATATTAAATTAATAAGATAATTTTATTATACTTTAATTAAGTCTATTTAAAGTATCCCAATCATAGGTAGGAGTTGATTAACTTATTAACCTAAAGTTATTTAATTAAACTTTAACTTAGAACTTATTCGCGTACCCTTTTTTTGGTCGGGAGACGAGTTCGACGCATCTCTAAGACCGCGCGACGAGTCCGGACATGTCGGAATAGCGCAATGAATCCGAACGTGTTGTTGGGACACTTCGTTGGGCTTGAGCGAGAAGTCCCTTGGGCAACGCGTTCGACTTTGGAGACGCTTTTGGGCCCGTCGTCGGACTCAGACGACTCATCCAAACTCCTCGTCGGGCCTGGCAACACGTTCGGACATATCACGGTGGCAAAACGACCACGACGGTGGCAGTTCCAAGCATGATGATGGCGGAAGGAGATGAATTATCGCCTAAAACACCGCCTCAGGCAAAGGCATTGCTGTTGATGCTCGCCTCTCGTGGCCGCCATTGATAACACTGGTTTGAAATCTCGTAGTGGCCGCCTCGGCCGCCATTTATAATATTGGTTTGAAATCTCGTGGTGTACTGTGTTGGAACTTGAATGGCTAGAGAGGGGGGGGGTGAATATAGCCAGACACAAACTTCTTTCACTTTAGGGTTTCTCTGCACTTCACGGTTAGTAGCACAGCAGCGGAAACAATGGAAACAGAGAAATGCAGAAACGCAGAAAACAAAAACAAACTAAAGCAACAAACAAGATCGCTAACAAGGAGGGTTTACAAGGTTCGGGGATAACTTGCCCCTACTCCTTGGCGTGCCCGTGAGGTGGGCGATCCCTTGATCGTCGGCAGATCAAGCCCCGGAAAATCCGGATATCAAATGGAACCTCCTTCTCGGTGGAGAAACCTCTCCACAGCGTTTCACAGAAATAATGAAGTTAAGAACAGTGAAACAAGAAGGCTTACAAAGCACTAGGAACCAAAAGAACACAAGAGAACTTCTCCCGAACTCCATTCAGCACAGATCTCACGCAAGAACTCCCTTCTTCGTGTCTTCTTGCTGATGGACTCGCCAAGCTTCTTGTTTCCTCCAAGTGCTCAAGTATCAGTATGTTGCTCCAAGAATCAGAGTGTTTGCAAAGTGATGGAGCAAAGCTTGTCGCAAGAAGTGATCAAGTGTCCCTGAGGCCTCATCGCCACCAAGCCCTTAAGCCTCTCCCACTGATTGCTAGGTCACAGCCACCTCTCTGCAGCTCCCAGCTGCTCAATTGCAACTGCTCACCTACCACTGAGCTCTCCTGGACTCCCTGAGCTTCCCTCAGACGAGCCCCAGTCAGCAGCTCCAGCAACGCCAGCATCCGTTGCAACCTGAGATGGAAACCTGCCCAATCTGTCGTAGCAAAAGCCTCAGTTTGACTCCCTTGAAGTAAACCTGAGTAACCTGCACACTTAGCAGCCCATTAGCTCAGCAAATCAATGGAGTATCAACAATCAGAAGTTAGGAGCAGAGATCAGTAGCGAATCAGCAGAGAAACAGACGTAATCAGAGCTCTGACAGCGTTTTTGAATTAAAACTGCCAGCTACTGATCGGTCACCGGACCGATCAGAGTGACTCCTGATCGGTCTCCAGACCGATCAGGCTGGGTTCAGACCGATCAGGCTCCATCCTGATTGGTCCCCAACGCTTAATCAGAAATCGCGACTTCTCCGGGATCGATCACCAGACCGATCCTAAGTCGTGGATCGGTCACTAGACCGATCCACCCCTTTGGAGGGTGATTTCCCAACTTCGCAGTCCAAACCTCCTGATCGGTCCCCATACCGATCAGGCCACCCTCCGACCGATCAGGCTCCAACCTGATCGGTTATAGTGAGAAGTCTGCGACGTTTGATCGTTCATCAGAACGATCCGAACAGTATCCCTGATCGGTCACCAGACCGATCAAGAGTCGATCAGTAAGGTTCCCAAACTCACTGTATGCTCCCTGATCGGTCACCAGACCGATCAGGAGCCGATCAGTAGGTTTGCCAAAGTCACCGTATGTTCCCTGATCGGTCACCAGACCGATCAGACATCGCTGGATCGATCACCAGACCGATTCACGAGGGAACTCCTTGCCAACTTCCCTGATCGGTCACCAGACCAATCCACGCAAGGCCAAACCCACTCTAAGTCAAGAGAACTGGCTCCCACCCTCCCCTGACTCGTGCTCAGTCCTCCGGACCAAGACTCCATGCCCAGTCTCACTCACCGGGACTTCAACCTAGCCCTCCAAGCTAGGACCTGATCCTCCAAGCCAGGGTTTTAACCAACCTAGCCCTCCAAGCTAGGACCTGACCCTCCAAGCCAGGGTTTCATCCACCTAGCCTTCCAGGCTAGGACCTGACCCTCCAAGCCAGGATTTCATCCAACCTAGCCCTCCAGGCTAGGACTTGACCCTCCAAGCCAGAGTTTCATCCATCTAGCCCTCCAGGCTAGGACCTGACCCTCCAGGCTAGGACCTGACCCTCCAAGCCAGAATTTCATCCAACCTAGCCCTCCAGGCTAGGACCTGACCCTCCAAGCCAGGGATTCATCCACCTAGCCCTCCAGGCTAGGACTTTTCACACCTAGCCCTCCAAGCTAGGACTTTCTCATTCACCCAAAGCCCAGTCCCCGACCAGGACTTAATCATAATCATCTCATCAACCTAAACTAAAATCGGTGTCAACACCAAAACAACAATCAGGGTTAGACTGCATCAACATACTGGACGCAACGGGCGAAACCATTCCACCCACCTTTTGCCCGTCCACTAGCATTGACATGCCCGACAAGAGGCATGCAGCAGGTCGCGCGAGCTTGCGGCGTAGGGAGTCGCGAGACACACGAGGGCTAGATTTTTTTAATTAAAATTTATGTTAATAATCTTAATCAATTCCTAACTATGATAGGGATAACCTAAATAGACTAAACTAAATCATAATAAAATTATCTCATTAACTATATATTTTATTTAAAAAATATATAATAAATTATTTATTTAGCATATGAGAGTATTACAATTCCATTTTTTTTAAATTTCTTTTTTAAATTTTTAAATGTTTATGTTAGATACTTTATTTTTAATTAATATATATTATTATTAAAAAATACCAAAATCATTTCGGCGCGACATGATATTATATCGAAATCGTATCGTTCCTGTCAGACCGTCGATATGGCTCGAGATTTTAAACTATGGTCTTGGCTACACTCAGCACCACTCACCAAAAAGGCTTTGCCCGGTCAGGTTAAGCAAGCCTGGACTCTATGTTGGACCGAGTAGTAGGAGCTCGACCTACGTGCCCAGTGAGAATAGGGGTAGAGGCAATTAACATGAAAAAATTGGAAAAAAAAAGGCCTAAATAACCTCTATTTTAAATATTTGGAGTATTTTGGTCAATTTTCCCTAAAGTCACCAAATTGACTTAAAAAATCCCAAAATTTTCTGAAAATTCTAAAAATCCTAATTTTCTTTTCTATAACTTTTTTCTTATTTTTTGTTTTCTTTTTTTTTAAATGTTTTTTAATGTTTTTATTAATTTCTGATTTAGTGGGTCTTGGCCCTAGCCGATATGGGTACGAATCAACCAAGCTTGAGTTAGGTGAGAGATTGTGACATGACCCGTGATGAAGCGTGGCGTGCTTCGTCTGAACACGACTCCTTGACATACCACTATTTTCATGTTTGTGTCAAATCTTAGCTTTTTTGTTTCTACTTGCTTGTATATAGTATCAAGTCATCTCAAAAATTATGTTTTTATCTTGTTTGTTTGTTCATAATGACTGTACATCTTATCAATAAGTTCCATCTAACTTTTTGTTAATTTCCTCCATACTCTTGATTTTTTCCAAATATTATACATAAACATGCACTATTCTTGAAACTCAAGGAAATCTTGTATTAATTATTGATTTCTTTTTCCATAAGGTTATTGTTTCCTTGATGTGGCACACTTAAAACATTGGGAAGTTTTTTTGAAATTCTTTTAAAATTTTAGAATTAAAAAGTTCTATTAGTTTTTTCCCAATGTCAGCCGTCATCAAGAGTTTATTATATTTTGTTTAAAAATTAAACCACTTTTGTAGGTTGGTGTGGCAGCTTTTGACTTGAGATCAGCCTCCTTACATCTTTCGCAGTACATCGAAACGAGTTGTTCATACCAGAATACTAATACACTGCTTCATTTTTATGATCCGATGATCATCATTGTACCACCAACCAAACTGGCAGCAGATGGTATGGTTGGAGTCCTAGAATTTGTAGATAAACATTATACATCGAACAAAAAGGTGCTGATTCTTAATTAATTTCATCTTGAATATGCCATATTCATGACATTCTACATGCTGCAGGTCACATTGCCTCGCTGTTGTTTTGATGATACTAAGGTGATACATTGTTTTTCTTGGACATTGTAATTTGCTTGTGTGCTTATAGTATTGTTGTCTGATTTTTGAAGGGGGCTGTGCTTGTTAAAAGTTTGGCCGCGAAGGAGCCATCTGCTCTGGGTTTAGGAAGCTACCATAAACAATATTATCTATGCCTAGCTGCTGCAGCTGCTACCATAAAGTGGTACATTTTCTTGTTGTTTACTTGCTTTTATTTAATATATTCTTAGTTGCCTCTAGTAAATGATTTTAGTATACTAAATTATGAAATGGGTTTAACTTCTCTTTTTCTTTCTTGTACTTTTTTTTTTACTTATCCTCTTAAATAATATATCAGGTAAGTCATTTAAAGTGTCAAAATGTTACTAGTTTGCTCTTTTTTTGCGCTATTAATTATAGTTCATTCGGTTGGGTTTTAATTTTTTCAAGTGAAGTTATGCTAAGAGCCTACGCAATTACCTGACTTTATTATCACAGGATTGAAGCTGAGCAAGGTGTAATAGTTGTAAACCACTCATTACTGGTACACCCTCATTCTTTTTTGGTAACTACTTGATGACTGATGAATAGAATTTAAGAGGTTAGAATCTTACAGTATCGTCTTTCTGATACATTCTGGAAAGATAAATGTGATTGATGGTATTGTCAATTTTATGCCTCCCTTCATTTTGATTAATGTGCTTCTACATGATCATTCTTTACCATGAATATTGATGCAATAAAATAGATCCTCCGAAAACAAGCCAATCAAATATATAATCCTAATTACAGTCTACAATTTATATTGGTTGTATTCAAGAATAGTTTTGTTGTTTCTACTTTAGTCTAATTTCATTGTTTCTACTTTAGTCTACTTTGTACGTGTTGATCGAGCTATTGTAAGTGCAATAAAAGATACCTCTCATTTTTTTTCATCATCAAATCTGCAATAATTTTGTGTTATAGAAATCCTCATTTCTCTTGCAAAATTGCCTGATTGAGGCAGTAGTGCAAAGTCTCTTTTGAGATTGTCGACTAAGGTGTAAGCTCTTTATCATTCTGTGTCTAGTGGCATAAGTGCTAAACTTATTTGCGAATCTTGAATCTACCTAGCATGCTTTATCGTCGTCTTCCTCCATTGCTACAAGATTTCTCCTAGTACACATCTTTTTCGTCTTCTTTGGTCCCTACCATATCCCACTACCATCACCATCATACCTCTCAAAAAACATTGACTTTACAACTCAATTCTCATATAAATACATCAGCCCTCATGGTATAGTAAAGATTCATTCGAGAGCCCTCCATTTTCTTGTTTTGGCAATCCCAACGCCACACACCCACAGTACTGTTTGTTGCACAAGACCTTAACTTTATTGTGGTTCTCTAAAAACAACGTCCGTGGACCGATTCTAGAGCCTGTAGAGAAAATATCAAACTGCTACAATGGCAAATCTGGTTCATTGCAGTAACAAAGTTACTACATTTAAGGATGTAATGTTTTGTGAGAGAATGAAGCCTGTTGAGTGCAAATTTTGGCCAATTGATCAAGAGGCATATGTGTGGCAGTGGCTCCCTAGACGGTCCCTTCTAGCTATAGATAATTTATTGGTCTTTACAAGGTGATAATCAATTTTATGTGTTTTGTCCTTATGAAATAGAGTGTCGAATCAATGTGCATAGCAGTTTGATGGTCACAATACACCTTCATTGGTTCTATAGGAACATATTCTAGCTTAGCCATTATCATTTAACTACTTTATTCTGCTTCTATACTTGATCATGTTACACCTTTTTTTTTATTCTCTTCTAAGAAACAAGATCACCTTCTAAGATGATACAATAACCAGAAGTAGTTCATTTATTTGTAGGAGAATCTACCCAATCTACATTTGACTACCCTATTATTTGAAGATGACCTCAATCACAATGAGAAGAAACCCTTCTGCTCCCTTTCGCGACTGATGTTGCTAGATTCCTTTTTCACAGTTCTATTGAGCATCTCCCTCCACCGTTCGCCTCCTCGATTCTCTGTCTTGCGATTGGTATGCATTTCCTTCTTGATTTTATTCCAATTTATAATCCTTCTTTCTCTCATCTTCCCTCTTGTGACCGATAAACCTATTAGATTGTCATCTCTGTCTGTGTCGACTAAAATTACAATTAGTATTGCCTAATCTTAGATAGGATGAGTGACATTTCTATGACATGGGTGAAATAGGAATTGTAGTGGTACTTCCTTGATCCGTGCCTTGGTTAGGGAATGTAACCAAATATTTTGACATGGTTCAAAATCTTAGTCCGCGCTTGAGACTAATGTGCAACACTAATCATAGGAAGGGTGACCTATTCCTATGTTGATCTCAACTGCAGGTGATCCTTGTGATGCTTTCTTAACAAGAGAAGATTGACAATGCTTGTGCGTGCCACAACGACGATGAGGCATAGCAAGGGAGAAAAGTGAAGAGGGGAGGTGTCAAAATAGCTAGAGGATGTAATCCAATAGGCGTTGATCAGGAAGATGCTAGAACCACAAGTGCTTGAGGATTTGCAAGAGGCACTAGATCCTTGTGGGATCTTGTAACCTAATGAGGATAATGTTGACTATGGGAGGCATCAAAGGCCTCCATGTTCTCATCGATGCTGAAGGAGCCTATGTAAATGAAGTGTTGGTGCAACCAAACAAAATCTACTTGATTCGGAGCTTGATTTGGTGTTGGAACCTTACATGCCAGTTTGACTAATTGACTTGCGTGTTGGAACTTCAACCACACTTTCGAATTGGAAGAGGAAAAAAGGGACTTGACACCCCATTAGGCTTAACCCTTGTATAAATCCAATGAGTTTATTTTTTCTAATATATATATATATATTCAATTGTGAATTATTTTATTTTTTATGTTTACTCAAAATTATATATTATAGTTATATATGATATAAAATTATTGATATACAAATATGTTATATATTAATTTAGGATACTTCTATAGTTCATGTAATTGTATGTGTGTGTTTAAATATTTAAGTAAATGTTGTTTAATGGATTAGTTTGACCTATAAATTAGTGACATGAAACTCGATTGAGTCTATGGTTTGAAATGGTATTGTGCTGAATGGTACAATCCAAATATACCAATTCAATAATTGTTGGATCTCTACATTCATCACCACGAGTAATCTATCCTTTTGTTGCTCGTTCCTATTGTGCCGATAAGAATTGTACTGTGTTGACACTGGACACACCACAATAAATTAAATTTGTTATTTTAAGCTTTTTCTCTCCATATTTTAATTTACTATTGTCATGGTGTTATTTTTACAAGTTAATAAACAAAGCGGAAGAAGATTATAGGTAAAATGTATATGAACTTTTATGTGAGCCAGATGATTTAGAACAACTTCTTTTCAAGTCAATTGTTCTGCACAATTTGTGAACATCTCTTCCAGTCTACTAGGAAGGAACTTCTTCATGATTTGCTATGACTCAATATAACTTTGCAAGAATCACAACAACTCTGAAATTATCAAGCAACTTTCAATACAACTAATAAAGGCTTTCTTCATACTTTAGCCTCCACGGGTGAGGTGTAGTGGTAAAGCACTTAGAAAAACAAATAAGAGGACAATTCCAATACGGATGAATATTCCGGAGGTCAGCAGTGTGTGCAAAAGCTGTGCTCTGGATTTACCCGATAGGTGAACTAGGGGAGAAGACCGTGTCTACCTTTAGGATTAGGCAGGAGAAGTCCAGACACCTAGATTATTAAAAAAATAATGGTTTTCTTTAGCACACAAACAATTCCCTTAGGACTGCATGAGTTCATCAAATATTTTGAACTAAAAAATAGCTTTACAAGGGCCGAGCTCTCGAACATCTTTAGTTGATTGAAAAAGTAGTTACCAAATAGCTATTTAAGTACTTTGTTGCCTCTCTTCCAATGGTGTGGGGTAATCGTGGAGGAGTCGTCAGTTTGACGGATTTCACTTTCTGCAGAACTTTGACACAATACTGAAATTTCTCGTTTGTGCAAGCCACTAAAACTCATTCTCAGGATGAAATGTAAACTTGATCGAGTCATTATTTGATCGTGTTATCATGACTGTTAAATAAACTGGATCAAACTTGGCCTTATATAGTGTTTTATCTCTTGGTTCTCAAATCCAAGGACATGGGCTTTATTTACTAAATCTTGTATTTACCTAAACCATTGTTTTGATATTAATGTGGTGTCTTCACGGGTAAATATTATTTTCCTGCTTGTACCAACACAGTTTTGGTGGTGCTGACAAAGATAGAGCTTGTCTCGATTGGTACATCCAGACTAGCTGAGAGATGAAAACTCCCTTGTGTCTCACTCTTTGATTCCATTTGCCGATCATGAGGAGAAATACTATAAAAGGAGGGGAAAGTGGGAGACGAAAATCATCAACTAGTAGATTAGCAACAAGAAGAGGAGAGAAATACTAGCAACGAGAACTTGAGTTATATTCATGTCTTTCACTGTACTTGTTCCAGCTCCAGGTTCAGTTGTGCCATTACGAGCCCTACTCTTAATGGTTAGTTGAGATATTTATGCACATGTGGAGAAACTAGCTTGAGAAATAATTAAAATGATCTCTCTAGGATGCTATTAAAACTAATGACACTTTTTTTTGGCATTAAGTATAATTGTTAGTTGGATGATTATTATATTATTTTAAATTATTGCTTCAAAGTTCTATTTCATTGGACTTTATAATTGTTATAGATATCAAATTGGAGGTAAACAAACTAAGTAGAAGAAGATTACGAAACTGAAACTCATGTGAATGGATCTTGACATGCTGTGAAGCACGCCAAGTGTTGGCATAGAACAGTATGAAACATATCATTTTGGACAAAGACCAAAACTTTAAACTTTGGTAACTTCTATGCCATGGGACTGCACTTTTTGTCATGGAATTGTCTTGCAGTCCATAGATTTAAACTGTATCTGTAGCAAATTTTTTGATACATATCTTTTAAATATATGCTAGGATATATATTGTTAATAGTAATATATCTATTGATTTTATCTTTTCCCAGGTTACTTTTAATGGCTCCTTTGATCACTTGAATATTGATGCTACCAGGTATTCTTTTCTAAATGATATTTTTGTTGTTTCTAGTCACCATAAAACTAGAAATACAAACAAAATTGATTTGTTTATTATCTTTGCAATAAGAGCTATTCTTAAGCTGGCCTATGCACCATGCTTAACAGTGTTCAGAATTTGGAAATTATTGATCCATTGCATTCTGAGTCATGGAGCACCAGCAACAAGAAGAGAAGCCTATTTCAGTTGCTGAAAACAACAAAAACCATAGGCGGGTATGCAAGAATCCCTTGCATTGGCAGCCAGTTAAAAATTTCCTTTGACAAGATACATTTCAAGCATTACTTTCTCTGAATTGGTAAAGTAAATTCATGTTAAATAGTCATAATTTGATAAACTATATTCATTGTGTTTTAATCATAGTTTAATAACAATGGATTCATTGATATAGCAACCAACTTAGAGACTAATACTAGTGGCATGGGAAAAAATAGAATTCACTTTAATATCTAATTTGAGCGAGATGTGATGAGAGGAGGTCCATTTGTTTCATGGAAAGTGTTTTCTTCAAAAATATTTTTTAGTTTTTTCATTGTTTGGCATCACATAAGCTCATGTCCAATAGAGAATTTTTTTCCCTTGAGCATCTTGGGGAAAAATGACTTTCATCATCCTGACTCTCTCTCATAAACTACGCCCTTCCCACTCTTGTGCTTTTTTCTCGATCAACACAACCACTCCCCAGGCTGCCCTTGATCCTGCCATCGACTGTTGGCAAAGCCATTGCCATTTGCCTATGTTGCCCATCAAGACCGAGCCATTCGTCGCTCTTCACTTAGCAAACAATAACAATCATCCCCATTCTCCTCTCGCATTGAGTCCTGTTAGAATATTATAAATATAGCTAGGGATAATTTGATGTATCCTAATTTGTATTTTATCTAAAATACAAATTAGCCCTTAGAATAGAATTCTGATTTATTTCTAGGTAAAATACAAATTAGGCCTTAGAATTGAATCCTGTTTATTTCCTAGAATAGAGTTCTAATTATTTCTTAGAATATGTCTTAATTTTTTATATAAATAGGGCTTATATCTTATAATATTTGATGAGAGGAATTCTTTAACATGGTATCAGAGCACAAGGTTTATATTTTATTCCTTTACCCTAAAATTCTCTTTTTCCCTAAATCTTGACCGATCCGTTTCTCGTTTCCGCTCTCTCCACACAACGTTGCTATTCTTCCACGCGACATTGCTGTTCTCTAGAGAAGCCAAAGCTGCTGTTCTCCAGAGAAGCCGAAGCTGTTGTTTTTCTCCTGCACATGCCGCGAGCTCCGACAACACGTCTCTCTCCACACGTGATCGCGTTCTCTTTGTACTTGATCCGTCGTTCCCCAAGACCTGCTCGCGCAAGGTAGCCCTTCCTTTTCTTCCTCGGCTCGTGACCTCCATCTTCAGGTGCGCTGAAGGTTTCTTCCTGCACGCTGTCGGACGCCGTGCTGTTCTCTGCAGTGTGCTTTCCTCCGTCGAACGCCGAAGACTCCTCCGTCGCGTGCGTATTCGGACACCTATTCCTGACGTCGACAACCTCTCAACAACCCAAAATTGATCAATCGCTACCCCTAGGACTCCAAAGTCGGATATCTCAATCTTTACCAACCACATCATTGCACCGCTCTCTTCTGAGCAGTTGGATGGTAAGAACTACTCTTCTTGGCTCTTTCACATTAAGCTTTGGCTTGTTGAACAGGGTTAGGAGACACATTTCACCCAACTCGAAGAGGATGTTCAAGTCGCCGATCATCCTCTACGGAAAAAGGTTGACACTCAGTTGTGTTGTATTATCCGAGCCACAATCCATCCATCTCTTAGGGATGTCTTCCGCACTCACAAAACCTGCAAAACTGTTTGGACACAGGCTCAACAACTCTTTATAAACATCTCTCAGCGACTCTATCATATTTGTGAAGATCTCATGAACATTTTCAGTGTCCATTAGATTCAGGATTCTATGTTAAAGTATCTGGGTTCAGTCTCTAGCCTTCTCTGTGACTTTAATGAACTGCTTCCACCTGCGACCACTCTTGTTGTAGAGCTTGAAATCGGAAGAAATTTTTTATGTTTCTGGCTTTATATGGTTTGCCCACAGATTATTCTCATGTTTGTGATCAGATTCTGGGCAGCCCCACAGAAGTTATCATGGACAGTACCTGAGCGACTTTTCTTCGTGTCCCTGCCTAAGTCTTGACGTTACCTCCTTTCGTTCCTGTTAACTCATCAGCTTTGGTTTCGCGAAGCAATACCAGACCTCCACTCTGTAAGGGTGACAAAGGACGTCCTTGGTGATCAGTGATCACTGCCACCAAACAGGATACACAATTGATAAATGTTGGAGTCTACGTGGTCGACCCCCTCGTGCTGCTCAGATCGTTAGAGTTCTGTCGCTTCTTTAACTTCCACTTCACACTTGCCACCGGATTCGACCTCACCGCCTTCCTATGACGACTTTCTGAAATGGTATGAGGATCGATAGACTTCTGATTCCACTGCTACCGTTGCACACAGAAAAGTTGGCTGACTTAAAGCCCGCCTCATCGTTATGGGTTATACTCAGATCTTTGGATTGGATTATGGGGACACTTTTTCTCCTGTTGCCAAGATGCCCTCTGCGCGCCTATCCCTGTCCATTGCTGTGATTCGACATTGACCTTTTTATCAGTTGGACATCAAAAATGCTTTCTTACATGATGACTTGCTTGAGGAAGTTTGCATAGAGCAACCTCTGTGTTTTATTGCTCAGGAGGAGTCTTCTGGTCTTGTATGTCGCCTGCGGAAATCTTTAAATGACCTCAAGCAGTCACCCAGAGCATGGTTCGGTAGATTTAATACTGTAATTCAACAGTTTGACATGACTCGGAGTGAGACCGACCATTTTGTCTTTTTATCGCCACTCATTTACTGGTTGCATCTACTTAGTGGTTTATGTTGATGATATTGTTATCACAGGTAGTGATTATCTCGGGATTTTACAGGTTAAACAACATCTTTTTAAATATTTCCAGACAAAGAATCTCGGCAAACTCAAATATTTCTTGGGGATAGAAGTAGGACAGTCCAAAGATGGGATCATCATAGCCCAAAGGAAGTATGCAATCGATATTTTGGAAGAAACAAGAATGTTAAACTCAAAGACAGTTGACAACCCCATGGATCCTAATGTCAAGCTCCTGCCAAATCAGGGGGAGCCTCTTCCAGATCCTGAACGATACAGACGATTAGTAGGGAAACTAAGCTATATTACGGTTACTCGTCCAAACATCTCATTTGTAGTAAGTGTAGTAAGTCAGTTTCTCAACTCTCCATGCAAGGAACATTGGGATGCTGTGATCCGCATTATTCGATATATCAGAGGCGTTCCAGGAAAGAGTTTTTTGTACGGAGACAAAGGACATAATCGAGTCGTAGGGTATTTTGATGCAGATTGGGCAGGTTCTCCCACTGATAGGAGATCTACTCCTGGGCTTTGTATATTTGTCGGAGATTATCTTGTTTCTTGGAAAAGCAAAAAGTAGAATGTTGTAGCAAAATCTAGTGTAGAGGCAGAGTATCGAGCTATGACCGTAGTTAGTCAAGAGCTTATATGACTCAAACAGCTACTTCAGGAACTAAGATTTGAGGAGATTACACACGTCACTTATATGTGACAACCAGACCGCCATACATATCGCATCAAATCCGGTTTTTCATGAGAGGACAAAGTATATTGAAGTCGTCTATCACTTTGTCAGAGAGAAAGTTGTATGTGGAAAAATATCTACTAGTTATATCAACTCACATGATTAACTAGTAGATATATTTACTAAGTCACTTAGAGGGCCCCGAATTGACTACATATGTAACAAGCTGGGTGCATATGATTTATATTCTCCAACTTGAGGGGAAGTGTTAGAATATTATAAATATAGCTAGAGATAATTTGATGTATCCTAATTTATATTTTACCTAAAATACAAATTAGTCCTTAGAATAGAATCTTGATTTATTTCCTAGAATAGAGTTCTAATTATTTCTGAAAATAAGTCTTAACTTTGTATATAAATAGAACTTATATCTTGTAATTTTTGTGAGAAGAATTCTTTAACAAGTCCAATCACAACTGCATGACTCTCAATCCTGCTGCTTGCCCAGATTGAGTCACCCACTTCTCCCAATGAACAAACGTGATTTAGTGAAGGATGCTTTGTTGGCATCAACAGAAGGAGTTGTAGATTGAAGAAAGAGGTCACTGGATTTTGGTGATTTTGAGATTGGTCATGTCAGTTCTGTGGGAGGACTTGGGTATTGGAAGGTGAACTGCTGGACATGAAGTGACAACAATGAGATTGTCACTGATCTCGGCCAAAATGTTGTTGGCCATGATCTAGGTGAACTTCCATTTGTGGTTATGATTTGGACAAGATGCTCCATTGTTGGAACCCTCAACTTAGAGAGATATCATCCTTTCTCTTGGTTGTTTAACTTTGAGACGAGGAGAGAGTTTTGGTTCCGATATTAGTTCTGTCTCTTCTAATGAGAAATAGGTGGAAGGAGGGTGTGGGAAGAGATAGGTGGGATTGATGACCTTGATGGTGGCTTGCTACTTGTCCTCCTTGAGATGGTGTTCAATGTAAAAGGGGGCAATTGGAGGTCATAGACATGTTGGAGATACGACCAATTAAGCCATGTCAAATAGCAATTCTCCTTTGGGTAAAGGGGCTTGATGATGTCTTATATCATGGTAGCTTAATATATAGACTAGGTTGATGGTGCCTATACCTTACAAGGAAGAAGAGAATGAATGTGACATGTGGGAGGGTGGAGTTGCTGCAATGGTAGAAGTAACGGGCTATGACAACTTTACTTAGCCCATGTTTCATATAAAGGATGAAAACTACCAAAGAAAAACCCAAAGCAGTGGAAAAGTTTATATAAGACATTGTGAAAGATTCTCTATTTGAGAATGAAGGAAAGGAGGGGACCTATGATTTTTTTTTTTTTAAACATGAAACAATATTAATCAAAAATAGATTTGAAAAGAAAAAATAATTTTGAATTTTAAAGTTTGGATTTAATCTCAATTACATGTAAAAGTGAGCTACCTGCTCAAATTTGATGGAAACAATATAGAAGAAAATTAGGAAAGAATTTCCCTTGTATTTTCGCTCCCTCCCTCATTTTTGCCAAAGGAAACAGAAGTGCTATTGGATTTTTTTTTTTCTAAAACCTTAATTTCTTCTGACTTTGCTTCCTTCATAGGATATACACAATTGAAATATCGACATTACAAAGGGAGATACAAGGTTGATGACACGAGTCATGGAGAGGGTGAGTAGCTTCATCACAGAGGACTTGGTGAATTGTGATGGTTGACACTAGATTGGAATTCATGGGTAGTAGAGCTGAGAGCATGACTGGAAATCAGAAGCATTGAAAAGGGAATCCATGAACAAGAAAGGCACAACGTGGCTAACATATAGTGTGGAGGGATCACTATGCTACAGAAGAGGAAGAAAGAGTAAGACATAAGGTGTGTTGGAGAAGAGCGAGGCCATGCCATCACATAAAATTTGGAGTCTCCCCCTAACGGGATTGATGAAGAAGAAACCCTAATCCTAAGATTTGGCCCCCCTCTGATGTTGAATGAGATAGATAAGCTCTATTTTTCATTTGATAAGAGATCATGTAGCACTCCAATGTAATATCTAATGACTTACGACTTCAGATGAGATCAAACCTATTCTTTAAAATGATATCATCATGAAATCTGTTTTAGGGGTCGATAACAATCATCAGATGTACTTTATTCCAACTATAACTGCCATTGGGCCATTTTCCATTATTCTTTGCCTTTAGAAGCAGAGAACAAGGATTGCCTTCCATGAGCTATTGTGGCTAGCATGCTGACACATGAAGAACATCACGATCTGAAGGGATTCAACATGCTTATGTTTTTAAAATAAGAATTAAGAACATGGGTAAGCCATAAGTGGTGAAGGGTGATAATGGTAATTCATCCTACTACTTTGTTAGCTGTTACCATGACATCTATTAGAAAACCACCTAGTGGATCAGAATTATTTGGGTTAAATGTGTTAGGCTTCCAGGCTCCTAGGATCTACCTAAAGCAGTTTGCCACTCTGCCCCTTCTGAACATAATTGTGCTGACATGTTCCGGACTTGTCCTTTGCAACCCTCATTCTCTCAGCAGGGACCTCCTATTGCTCCAATGAGCTGAATAATCCAATTATCTGCCCACATGTTGAGTATCATGCCCTCAATCATAATTGTCAAGCATCTAGTTTTTTTTTTCCTTCTGAATAATAAATAGCAGTCAACCACACACGGTATTTAACTTTTGTATTCATATTAATTTTCTGATGGTGGATGATTGCCAATCATTCAATTTTTTTTTTGAATATGAATAGTAGACGACCACCACATGGTGTATAATTTTTGTATTCTTATCAATTTTTTTGACAAACAACAACAATTAGCAAACCTTATCCCACTAGATTAGGTCGGCTATATGGATCTTTCTACGCTATTGGACTCTATCTCCTATTATATTATCATTTATATTTAAATAAATTTTATCTTATTTTATTGTTGCTAACTAAGTCTTTTTTTGGCCTTCCTCTCTCGTTTGATACACATATTTGCTTAGTTTCACATCGCCTAACTGAGGTATTTATTGGCAGTCTAAGTACATGTTTGTATCATCTTAAATGTGTCTCTTGAAGTTTTTCCACAATAGATGCAACTCCGATTTTCTCTAATGCTCTTATTCCTTATTTTGTCCATTCTCGTATGTTTGCACATCCACCTTAACTTCCTTATCTCTGCAATTTTCATCTTCCGTTGTCGAGTCATAGCGCGCCATATAACATAGCACGTCTAAATGTCATTTTGTAGAACTTTCCTTTAAATTTTAAAGGTACTTTACGATCACATAAAATATCCTACACTAACTTCCATTTGAACTATCCTGCTTGTATTTTATGTAAGTCATCTTTCTCAATTCCTCCATCATTTTCCAAAAATGATCCTAAATACTTAAAGCTTTCAGTTTAGATAATTCGTCATCTTCTATCTTAACATTTATCTTATTACGTCTAATATTGCTAAACTTAAATTTTATATATTCTGTGTTTACTATACTAATCCTAAAACCTTTCCCTTCGAATATTTTCCACCAAAATTCTAGTTTAACATTTACTCCTTCACATGTCTCGTTTATTAAAAATAATATCATTTGCAAACAACATGCACCATGCTACTATATCTTGAATGTATTCAGTGAGTACATCTATAATTAGTGTAAAAAGATAAGAACTTAAAGCTGACCCATAATGTAACCCTATCTTTATTGGAAATGCTTTAGTTAATCCGTTTGAAGTCTTCACTCTGGTTGTTACATCTTTATACATATTCTTAATTAGTTCAATATATGCTACACTAACATCTCTCTCTTTTAGAATTCTCCATATAATTTCTTCTAGGACCTTATCATAATCTTTTTCTAAGTCAATGAATACCATGTGTAGATCTTGCTTTTGCTCCCAATACTTTTCAATTAGTTTTCTAGAAGATATATAATTTCTATTGTCGACCTTCCCGGCATGAACCAAAATTGATTTTTAGCCATCGTGGTCTCCTTCCTTAATTTTTTTTATTACTCTTTACTAAAGTTTTATGTATGACTTATTAGTTTAATAATCCTATAGTTTGTATAATTTTGTGCATCTCATTTGTTTTCATATAATGGAACTAGAGTACTTTACCTCCATTGATTAGACATTTTTTTCATTTTCAATATCATAATAAATAATTTTATAAGTCATTTAATACTTTGTTTCCCTAAACACTTCCATACCTTTATTGAGATATCATTGGGTCCCATGACTTTTCCCTGTTGCATCCCTTTCAAAGCTTGTTTTACTTTTGAAGTTTGAATTCTATGATAAAATTTTAAATTTCTATACTCATTGACCTACTTAAATTGCCTTAGATAAGTTGATCTCCTAAGCCTTATTAAAAAAATTAATGAAAATATATCTTTCACCGCTCTTTTATTTCTCTATCATTTACTAGTACCTTATTGTATTCATCTTTTATATATCTTATTTGGCTAATATCTTTTGTTTTTCTCTCTCTCGCTTTAGCTATTCTATAAATGTCTTTTTTCCTTTCTTTTGTATCCAAGTTTTAATATAATCGTTCAAAAGTTTCAGTTTTTTACTTTATTCACTACTTTCTTAACCTCTTTCTTGGGTATTATATATTTTTTAAAAATTTTCTCGTTTTTACAAATATATAATTCTTGATATGCTATTCGTTTTTCCTTCACTTTCTCATTTCGCCACCAAGATTCCTTACTTGGTGGTGCATGCCTGACTCACAAGTACACTTTTAGCTATTATTTTCAACTTTGATATCATCTTATCCTATGTCGTATTAGAATCACTATATATTTTACCTAATGCTTGCACTCCTACATTCTCCTTAAATATATTTTATTTTCCCATCATTTAACTTTCACCACTTAATTCTAGGAGTCGTGTATATTTTTCTTCTATTGATACTATGATATAAGACATATATCTAACACTACTAACTTATGCTGGGTTGTTAAGCTTTCTCTAGGGATTACCTTACAATTTTTATAAATCCTTCTTCCGAACCATAAAAAAGTTAATTTGCGATTTATTATTCTCACTTTTAAATGTGACTAAGTGTTCTTTTTTCTTAAAAAATGTATTTGTTAATACAAGATCATATGCTATTCTAAAATCCAAGATTCTAAAATTCGCTAGGCGCTAGTCGGGCGCCAGGCTAGCGCTTAGTGCCTAGGCCGCCTAGACGGGGACTAGGCGCCGCTAGGCAGATTCCACAGTATCAACATAAATTACATAATAAATCACATACTATAACTCTATCACAAAAATATCAAATTTAAAATGAGTTCAAAATTACATAACTAATAAAATATCACAAATTTATTCTATATTTTAACTCCCCAAAATGGGGTTTTTTTAGTCGCTCTAATTTCTTCAACTCTGGTTACTCAGTACGTGAAAATGAAGTTTGGTACTAGCCGATAGGGCAAGCCAACAAATCGATTTTCTTGTTTGGCCAAAGTATAAGGCTTATAAAACTTAAGGTCGACACAAAAAAAGAGTTACTTTTCATTTTTTTTAATTGGGCTTTAAATTTAAAAGCCTAAATTAACAAAAATCATGAAAATTCTGCATTATTTCTGCGGCGCCTAGACGATTCAACGAATTAGTCGGTGTTTAGGACCGCCTAATCTTGCCTAGGTGCCAAGGCTGCCTAGGCTAGCCGACTAGGATGTTTTCGGAGAGGCTGGGTGGCACCTAGCGCCTAGGCTAATTTTTAGAACACTGCTAAAATCCAATATATTTTTCCCTTTTTCATTTTTTATTTCAAACCCATAACCCTCATGCATCCTCTCATATTCTTCATTTTTCACTCCTATATGTCCATTTAGGATGCCTCCTATTAAAATCATTTCATTTGACGGAATGTTTTGTAATACCATAAGTCATCCCAAAATCTTGATTTGACTTCTTCATCTAATCCTACTAGAGGTATATATATGTTCATTACGTTCAAGCTTCTTTCATCACTACTATCTTGAGAGCTATAATTTTATCCCCTTTCTAACTACTTCAACAATTTCATCTTTTAAAGAATTATTTACAAAAATATTCATTTCATTTCTTATTTTACTCTTTCATATGTACTATCATTTAAAACTCGAGTTCTCTATCATTTTTACCTTTTTGCCTATCCATTTTGTCTCTTGTACTTACAAAATATTAATTCTTTTCCTAATCATCGTATCTACTATCTCCATTGCTTTACCAGTGATGGTTCCTATGTTACAAAAGTATTTGTTGCTTGGTTTTCTTTAAACTATATCATTGACATACACAATATATTGTTGGTGCAATTGTCCTCGGGTTAAGGTTGACTAGTTTGACTGAGCTCGAGTGGGCTCGAGTTTGAGTGTCGATATTTGACAAGATGTGTGTAATTAGTCAAGTGGGTTAATGTTGACTTGACACATGACTGGTGAAGTCCTAACTGGAGGGTTAGGCAAAGCAGAAGTTCTAGTGGGACTAGGCATACCTAGTTGGGAACTAGGTGAAGTCCAAGTGGATCTGGAAAGGATTGCACGTTGGCAAGGTGGAAGTCTACTGAGAGACTAGATCTAACTTAAGTCAGGCAAAGGAAAGTCCTAGTGGGACTAGGCAGACCTAGTTGGAAACTAGGTGAAGTCTAAGGTGGGTTAGCTAAGAGCTAAACACTTGGCACAAGAGAAATCGTAGTTGGAAATTAGGCAACGGGAAGTCCTAATAAGTCACGATTGACTGAAGATTGGGCAAAATAACCTTAGACTTCGTTTAAACAAGTTAGGGCATGGGCAATCGAATAGGTAATCGATTGACCCAATCCAATTGATCAGGTGATTGATTGGAGGATTGTTTCTCGCGAGAAATAAAATGACCTGTAATCGATTGGGTGATTGATTAAGGGCAACACCAATCGATCAGGTGGTGGCCATGTTGCGCGAGAGAACAGGAAGGTACTATATCGATCGTGCAATCCATTCAGATTTTCTTAATCGATTAGGTAATCGATTAGACCTGGGAAAATAGCCGGTGAATGGCTAGATTTGACGTGGTAATCAATTGGGTAATTGATTGAGGAATCCTAGGTCTCGGGTATATAGGGTTTTCACATAGGTTGAAGCGACAGTTCTTCCTCTTTCTCCATCGCCATTTCTTGTGAGTTCTTGGAGCATAGTGCTGTTGTATTTTCAAGGATCCAAAGACGATTCCAAGCTAGAAGAAATCAAGAAAAGTAAAAGAAGCCATTGTTGTAAATCTTGTAAGATTTTATTTGTATTTACTTGTTCTTGTTGCGTTTCTTCTTGTGAGCTTGTACGAGGTTTCTCCGCCTTCAAGAAGGAGATCATTCTTAGGAGATGTGAGAGTGAGGAAGAGTGGACCGTTGGATTAGTCACCTCAGGGAGGTGGATATCAAGTAAAGTCCAGGGTGTTAGCGATTATTTGAAGTTTTTGCTGTGACAAGTCATCGACCAAGCAATTGAAGCCATCACCCCCACCCCCTCTAGCTCTTGACGTGTCCTAACATATATCACCATAATGTACGCATGCACATATCTGTTGAACTATGTTTGCACAATACCAATACCTGAAATTATTCATGCTACTTCATTCTATTCCTCCATCGTTCTTTTTCTGTACGTACCACCTCAATATCTAGCAATATAATACGTTTTCAGTCTAACCCTTTTTGTTTTCTTAATTGTAAAGATTAAAAAAAAAACTCAGTTCAACTTATATTAGATGGTTAACATGTAATCTAAATGCTTAGAAATTGGTGTTAATTTTTCAGTTTTTAAAGTTTGTTTGGTAGTCTGAAGTTCAGATTTTGGCATTTTTAAAATGAAATATGAGCATTCGTGCATACTTCTGCCATGCTTCATATTTTCCTTTTCTTTCTCCCATCTTAAATTTAGGTCATGCTTGTGCATTCCAGGACTAGATTACTTCGCGCAAACTTGCTCCAGCCTTTGAAAGATGTTGAAACTATATATGCTCGATTAGATTGCTTGGTAAGTGTTGCATGGTTTATTTAGAAGCTAAATACACTTATTTCTTGCATTTTAGTTCAAAATTTGATGCTTTATTAACCCTCTGATTCCTTCCTATAATTTTGTTATGATTTTTATGTGGTTATCATGTTTGAAATTTGTGTAAGAAAAAAAAATCCTGAAATGATATATATTTTTATGATGTGTTTTTCTAAGTTTTTAAATTAAGCTGGGTAAGTGATGTATTTAACCCCTGATTACATTGCTAGGATAATAGCACATAAAGTTGACTCACTTCTAATAGTAGTCTAATCCAAAAGAAATTATTCTAAATACCAGACTTCTTACAATGTAAACAAGCTGGCATCCTGATGAACCATTTGACTTTCACAAGAGAACACATGTGAGATAAGATATGGGGAAATGATGGGAAGGTATTAGAGAAAACAGAATTTCATGAGATCTCAAATCAGCAAGTATGATTCTAACAAATTTAGTTACTAGAGGTATCACTTTCCTAATCTTGGCACAATGGTAAAGTTGTTGCCGTGTGATCTAGAGGTCATGAGTTCGGAGTCACAGAAATAATCTCTTGCAAAGCAGGGTAAGACTATGTACAATAGACCTTTCCCCGGGACCTGTTTTGACAAGAGCTTCGTGCATTGGGCTGCCCTTTAGGTATTGCTTCCTTGAGTTAGCCATTTTTTTATTTTTGTTCTTCTGATTGCTCCAATTTTCAACTTTCAAATATTATAAATCCACAACTTTGAAGAAGATTAATTAATTAAGGTGTGTGGGTTATGTTGTGAATATGATTTATAATATCATTAATTATTGATCGAGACACAAAACATCTCGTTTCACTTGCCAACCAACACATGCAACTCTCAAAGATGAATGAAATTGACGATCATACTCACTTCGTGAGGGCATCTCGTTCCTCCTTTTCCAAGTATCAATCCTTGGCCTCTTGGCCTGAGCGCCAGCTATCACAACTAGAAAATATCCACATTCTTTATGTCAATAAATAACACAAGATAAACAAATATCACATAGTAAAATATGCATTTTATTAATAGAGCAAATTTTACAAAACATAAACAAAACCTTTTTGTATAAGAAACCAAAGTGTTAAACAAAGTATTCTTTTCGATAAAAGAAAGTACAACAAGATTTACAATAACAAATGGTAAACAGGAAGAATGATTAGTAAAACATGTAAGGTGAAACCTACTTTTCAGCACGTTAGAATATCTCTAGGTAACTCTTACAGTTAAAATGACTATATTCTTTCCTTGCCTATAAAACTGAAGGCCAAGGGAAATTTGGAGGAAACACAAATTGCTAGGTGGCTAAATAGAAAAAATTGTGCATAAATTGTAATCTAAGTAAGAATCCAAGAATTTCAATTAATTGTTCTCATTTCAACGTTGGGATTCCAATATAGTTATGGCTCAAATTTTATATCATTTATGAATAATTATACATATATCTATATCCAACTTTTGTTATTTCACATTTTATATTAAGAAAATTTGCTACGAAGTAAAATACTAGAGTTAGGTCCTCCAGAGTAAAAAATAGTGACATATGCCATGTGGGTTGAAGCTCTAAATGGTGATAAACAACAATGTAGCGTCGCACACAAAATAAACACTAACATACGTGTCTCACATAAACATGTCTATATGGGTGGCTAGGAACTCTATAAAAGCTAGGCTTAGAGAGTGTTTACTTTTCAGTATTTATTTCACCATCGCCATTTATTCTCTTTAGAGTTTTTATATTCAAGTATTATTCCATTTTGAGTTTACACATTTTACAAATATCACACACACACACACGTTCATTATGGTTAGTTTGAGGGACTAATGTATTTGACATTAGTTGCACTGATTTTAATAATATTTAGAAGAGGGTTTCAAGAGCTAAGTAGTAACAGATATAAGTATGGATATAAAACTAAACAAAAACATGAAATATGGATGGTGTAATTGTTTAAAGAATATGTATCAATAGATGAGGAATGAAAGCATTCAATTACATTTTAAAGTTTTGTCTCTCAAATGTAATACCATATAAAAGCCCACATGTTGAAAGATGAAAGTTAACATTTATTACCCCAACAGTTAAACACAACAATTTAATTGATTTAAAACTCATCACTGTTAAAGTGACTTTTAAATTTTTCTACAATGTAACCACTTGCCTCTAAAGTGGTAACTGGCTACTTCACATTCTCGACATTCAAGTAGGACATGTATCCAAAAGTAGTGTCAATATCTTCTAACCATGCACGCACCTCCTAGGGATCAATACCACCATGGAAAAAAAAAATGTAAAATGATCCTTTGCCAATTTGGCAAGCAAGGAATCGTGCCTTACCGATCAACACATTAACTGGAATTGTAGCCAGGTTAACCATTGACACTCTCAAAGGATTAACCTTGAGTCCATTGCAGATGGCACATCTAATGGTTTATGGTTACTTGTCGGGATCAATCCAACCATCATCTGATGGCAAGTTCAGAATAAAACTAGGTAATCTACCAACAAGTCAGCTGCAACAGGCTATGTTAACCATGGGCACTCTCAAAGCTCAAAAGGATCAACCTTGAAGCTCATTACAGATGACACATCTGACTGACCTGCAATCCCCTCATCAGAATGGATACAAGCAATAGAACTAGGTAGGTCCTCTGGGCTCTAATCACCCCCCGTGCAATAAATGCACTACTACAAGCTTGACCTTGGCCCCAACATCAATCTCGAATAGCACCGCTTCGAGGCATAACCTGACATCATGAATTAAAATATAACTTAGCAAAAAAATCACAGCTGAAAGTACAAACCAACGAGCAAAAATCTCCTTGGTCAAAGATACACATTGGCTTGTGCAAAAACATGTCAAGTTCAATAGTTCACAAATACAAAAAGCAAGAAACCCACATAGTTAAATTGTGAACCTCACTCTGATACTGATAAAAATTGTCATGACCCAAGTTAATCTTCCATGTGCCAGGAGGTACCCCACCTAGTGATAATTAGCTGGAATATATCCATGTCCATGATGACAATAAATAACACAACACAAACAAGTACCACAACAAAACATGGTTTTATTCCTTTCTCAAAGTAACTGATAAAATTTTACAAAACATTAACAAAACCATTCTGTATAAGAAAGGAAAGTGCTAAACAAAGCATTCTTTTCAATAAATGAAAGTACAACAAGATGTACATTAACAAAATGGTAAACGAGAAGAACCATAGGTAAAATATATAAAGTAAAATCTAGTTTAAATCATACATGTATTTGTATCCAATTTTAATTTTTTCTCATTTGTTTACAACAAGAAAGTTTATTAAGAAGTGAATTGTTAGCAGTGTCATCTAACACATGGGTTAAACTCCTCAGGTGATAAACAACGATATAGTGTCATACACAAAATAAATACTCCTGCACATGTCCCACGATATGTCTTTATGAGCGCCTAGGAGGTCTAATAAAAGGCTAGACTTAGAGTTTCACTTTATACTATTTATTTCTCCATTTATAATAGCTATTTATTCCTTTTAGGGTTTCCATATTCAAATATTATTCCACTTTTAGTTTATACTTCACATAGCAAATATCACATTTAGAATACAGTGAGAAGGGACTAATCTATGTCACTATTTGTTTAAATACCTTCATAGATTTAACAATGTAATAAAGGAAGGTTTTAAGAGCTAAGTTGTAATAGGTATAACCATATAAGTATGAAATAAAACCAAATCTCAAACATGGAAGGTTAAACATCAATAGATGAGCAATTAAAGCATTCCATTGGAGTTTAAAAACTTCCCCCTAAATGTGATCCTACGTAAAAACCTATATGTTCAAACAACATTTATTAGCAAAACACTTAAACCCAATAATATGATTCACCGAATATGAGATGGTCAAACAACATTTATTAGCAAAACAGTTAAACCCAATAATATGATTCACCGAATATGAGATGGTTTGGAGAGTTTGTTCTACTATACCTATAACAAATTTAGTGTTCTAAATGGCGGTTGAGGCGGCCACCTAGGCGGGAGGCGGGCATCAACCGCACTGCCTCAAGCTGAGGTGGTGCTTTAGGCGATAACTAACCTTCTTCCGTCCCCGTGGGGCCCGGAGGTGTTACGCGGGCCCGGCAACGGGCCCGGAAGAGTTGCCCAAGCTCGGTGACGAGCTCAGAGGCGTCGCCCGAACTTGGCGATGCGTCTGAACTCATCGCGCGGTCTGGTGATGCGTTAAACTCATCACTTGGTCGGAAACAAGGTATGCGGGTAAGCTGTAAGTTAGGGTTTAATTCAATTATTTTAGGATAATAATTTTAATCAACTTCTAGTTGATTGGGATAATTTAAATAGATTTAATTAAAGTTTAATAAAATTATCCCATTAATATATATATATAATTATATTTTTATTTTTAAATATTTAGATATTTTAAAATTTTAATTAATATATTTTATTAAATGTAAATATTATAAAGAATAACGATTATTTATAATATTATGTATGCAAAATAGTAAAAAAATTCAACCGCATAGGCACTGCCTAGGCGGCCGAGGCGGTAGGCAGTCACTAGGCGGTTAGAAGTTGATTAAAATTATTAACCTAAAGTAATTGAATTAAACCCTAACTTATAACTTACACGCAGTGCCTAGGCGACCGAGACATTAGGCAGTCACTAGGCAGTTAGAAGTTGATTAAAATTATTAACCCAAAGTAATTGAATTAAACACTAACTTACAACTTACATGCGTATCCTGTTTCGGCCAAGCGACGAGTTTAATGCATCACCGGACCGCGCGATGAGTTATCTGGGTGGCGCCTCTAAGCTCGTCGCCGAGCTCAGGTGACGCTTTCGGGCCCGTCGTGGGGCCCGAGTGACATCTTCGGGCCCCACGGTGGTGAAAGAAGGTGAGTTACCACCTAAAGCACCGCCTTAGCCTGAGGCGGTGCAGTAAATGCCCTCCTAGGCAGCGCGTTGGCGGTCGCCTTGACCACCATTTAGTACACTGGTGGTCGCTGACCGTTTTGTCACCGCCTACCATCATTTACAACACTGAACACATTTGATGTATTAAATAGATTCCATTATTACCAACCCTTCACAAATAGTAATATTGTAAACCTCTACAAACAAATATAGCACCTTGACATTACAAGCTATCATAATCATGATCCTTCGTCAATAAGGATTTCACTCACAATAAAGCAAAGCGCAACTTAGAAGTCCATCCGACAGTTGAAAACTTCACAATAATCATGCTCTAGGTAGCTCACCTAGTTACAAGACAATCACCACACTATTACATTATTACAATAATGTTACATGTCCAAAGAAAAACTTAAATTTCCACCTTTATAGTCATGACCTTCACGCATTTAGGACTTTATCTCTTTAACTTCATCAAGTTCCTCCCTGAGCTCCAATGCAACAACTTGATCTAGGAACCGTCTTGATCCATGCTTCCAGCTCTCGAGTCCACTGAGCTCGTCTTGAGCTTCAACACAACAACTTGATTCAAGCTAAGCTCTTGAGCATATGAGCTCTATGATCGCCAAGTTCACGACTCGATCCCATTGAATCTATCGAGCTCTTTGATCTACTTAGTCCAAGCTTCCATCCCTTAAACACATGATCTTTACGATTGCCATGCACCCTATTTAAGTACCTGTGCACTTAATGCACATATCAAATCACAACACTTAAATCATATTGCCAACATATCAAGACAACATGGTCAAACCCAACCACAAGGGTATAGTTGTTTCCATAACAGAGAATACTAAACATAATAATAACATTAAATTTAGGGATCAACCAATACTCAATACCATTGGATCAAGTTTTAATCCAATTACTTGTACCACAACTCAATTTATAGTCAAACATAATAGCAATAATAAAACAAAACTTAGACCTTTCCCACACTAATAAGGTAACAATGATTCAACACCATTTAAATTATCAAACAATAATAGATCAAGAGAGAACTCGTACCTAACCACTCCCTTAATCAATGGGATAATATAAGAGGATACGATGAGGAACGGAGCTCAGATCACCAAGAAAAAGGGCTATAAACCAAGATTTAAATGTTCAAATAAGATAATGAATTGGGGAATGACATCAAGCAACCCTTTACCTAGATTTGCTTGTCTTTTGATAGAAAGATTTGATGGTACGATTGAAGAAATCTACTCAACAACCAACACCCCTAATCTGAATCAAAGAAGGAAATCACAGGATTATAACTTATAAAGAGAAAAAATACAACATGCGATAGTCAATTGGTGATGTCAATGGCTTGGAAGTTGCTATCTGTTGAGTAGAGAAGGGAGAGATCTGAAGATAAAAGAAAGAGAAGAGAAAAGAGGTGGCACTTTGGGTTGCAGAGGTGGAAAAGAAACAGTTGCTTGTTGGAGGCTGTGTGGCAACGAGTGGCTTTGGGACTGTGCAGGCGAGTGGGTGGGAGCACAAAGAGGATCAAGAAAGGGAGTGAGAGAGGGTATTGGAGAGCTTAGGGTTGTTGGAGGAGAGAGAGAAGCCGCGTCGAGAAGGAATCATGAAGAGATGAAGGGTTTGGAGGATTCGAGAAGAATGAAATGGAGGGAGAGAATAAGAGAAGATTTAAATAATGCTAACAATGGTTTAAAATATTGTATCCCGCTGTGTGACACGATCGAAATGTATCGTTCCAATGAATCACTGTCACTTATATTTTCCTATATTGTCGGGTCATGTCAATGAGTATTGTGCTATGCCAACATAGATACCCTATGACATGGTACAACACATGTCTAGATGAATTAAGATAATGTTATTTATTTAGTTGGTGTTCATAAGAGATAATGTTAAAATTATACCATTCCAGAAGGAACACAAAGTTTAAACTTAAGTATATAGTTGTTTTGTCTCGTTCTTTCCTTCTTCATTTCTTCCTTCCAACTCCAATTCGCCACGGGCACTATGCATCAAAACGTTGGCACGATAGTGAAACACTATCATTCCAATTAAAAATCGACATGAATCAATCCAAAAAACTTCACTAAAGCCAACCAAGCATGACTAAATTAGTCTATCTCAAGTTAAAACTTGATTCAAACCCTAAAATGACCAAAATAAATCCAAATTGTGACCAATCTAAATTTATCTGATCCTAATCATCATGCTTATGGTCTAAAATCTCGTATCATACCTGGTGAAATGGTCCAAATTTGTTGTTGATAAATTATCAAAATTCGATTCTACTTGGTATCGAGATATATCAATCACGTTGACAAGTATCATTTTATGTCAACACTCGACACCCGTTCACTTGCTAAAATTAAGATATGTTTTTTTTAGTTTGTTTCCGTACAAGATAATGCCAAAATTGTAGCATTCCAATGGAAAAACAAAAATTGAACTCAACTATATAGTTGTCGTATCTTATTCTTCTTAATTTCTTTTCTTCTTCCACTTCTAATTTTCTATCGACAACATACATCGTATGTCGACACAATACCAAAGAGTATCGTTTTAGTCAAAAACTCAAATACTGACATAGCTTGAGATTCCGAACTCAACCACACCTACCTGAACTTGAGATTCCGAACCTTAACCACACCTCCTGAACGACTGAATCAAAACCTAATATGACTTTAATTGGGCATCAAACTCAAAATATTGGTTTGGTTTAGCAAGTTGCCATCAAAATTAGAATTTGAATTATGACAAATAAATTAAATGGTTTAGTTTAGTTCAATTAGTTGTTAAAAATTAAAATTAAATTATGAAAATCAAATGGAATAAATTTGATATATAACACTGACCCTAGATGAACGAAAATTGTCTGTGATGACTTCCTCAGTGCAACTTCAACCAGATGAGGGTTTGTGCAACACTAAGAGGGATTGTGACGTAAGACGGTGGCTTTCATGTCACGAGATGATGACTTTTGGTGAATGAAACCTTGATGTGACGTGACACGAGGCTTTTGATTGGTCCATGAGGGTTCCACAAGTACGCAATTCCTCCTCTTCTCCTTTGGTTCATCCTCCCTCCTTTGCCTAGGGTTGGTACTCAGCACAATCACTAGCAATGATGCTTGGCACGCTTGGCATGTCTCATTTTGATAAGGGAACGAAACCCTAGTTTGGAACAAGATTTGAGCTCTTGTTTGTGACCTATTATCTTATGACCACTCAACACAGGTAAATGCACAAGATACCTTTAGAAGTCAGTGCATTAATGTCTAGTGCTTTTGGTGTCTCCAGAACCTTGAAGTCATGCCAACCATTAAGGACAAGGTAGGAAAACTATTCTTCCAATAATGATGCACAGCAATTGGATAATTGTATTTCTTTATGGATATACCTTGGTCTCAGGCTCACAATATATGACAGTAAAACAACTTCTGTTTCAGTTGCAGGTTCATTTTCACATTTTCTCACTCTTGATTTTTTTTCTTTTATCAGGACGAGCTAATGAGCAATGAGGAACTATTCTTCAGTTTATCACAAGTTCTGCGAAAATTTCCAAAAGAAACTGGTAAGCTTCCATTAGATGTTAAGTGACTATTGATTGTTTGTCATGTGACTGTGCATCTATACAATCTTTGCTCAGATAAAGTACTCTGTCACTTCTGCTTCAAACCTAAAAAGGTTACAGAAGAAGCCTTGAGGCCTACAATAAAAACTAGGAAGGTCCAGATGCTGATATCAGATATCATAGTTCTTAAAACTGCTTTGGATGCCCTACCTTTCCTCTCTAAGGTATGCATAAACCTCTCGTGATAATTGATGTTATTGGGTTTTTTATATTTAAGCTACAGGAAAACAATGCAAGATAAGCCATCTACTTTAGCACTAGCAGCTATTTCATTCTTTAGCTGATCTTGAAAATTTTTCCTTCTGAACACATTATATGACTGAATGATATGCGTGTAGGAAATGTTATCATTTAATGCATGATTATTCTATTTGAAACGATGGTCAACATGTGCTTTAAACACATCTATGTTTTGCTCATATTTGAGTAAAAGTCGCTGTAATTACTTTTCAGGTGCTTAAAGATGCAAAAAGTTTGCTTCTTTGCAATATCTACAAGACTGTTTGTGAAAATAAAAACTATGGAGCAATGAGAACAAGGTTTGTATCACATGTTCTGCCTCTTTGTTTCAACTAACATCTTTTTTCTTGAAAAAGAACTTTGAGTGAACCCATGTGTTCACGCAATTCTTTATTTTGAGTCAAGCTGAAGTTTTGGATACATATATTGCAGATCATATGGACCTAAGTCTCCAAACAACCACTAAGCTTTCTCCTTCTTGATCAATCACCGGAGATGGAGAAACCTCCTATAATTTGTTTGATTTACAATTAAGCACAAGGAAACTGAAACAAAAATTACAAAGTGCTTAGGAATGTCTTTAAAGTATGCCGAGAATTTTATCCTTCAATGCTGCTCCATCTTCTCTTTTTATGATGTAGATTTCGGTTGCTACCATTGCTGCTCGATGCCTACTGGTCATCTGCTAAGTTACTACTAGTTGACTACTCACATTATCTGTTAGCAAATTAGACTGTTGTTGCTCCATCAACAATTTCTGACAATTCGAATTCTGTTGCAGCAGTCAATTGATCCATGATTAATCAATTCACCAGTCCACTAAGCCGTGAACAAAAACATTCCAGTTGCTGCTTAATTGGCCCCAGTCGACTGCATTGGTCGAATGCACCTACTAGTTGATTCGTAATAACTGTGAGTCTATTGGAAATACCACAACTCGGCCTTAATCTCAAAATCTCCTCATTGGGGTTTGAGATTTTACCAGTCGATTGATCAAGTCTCATCAATCGATTAGACTGGATAACCATGAATAACAACTTGTTATATTCGACCGTTGAGTGCCTAAGTTTTTAGTCAATTAGTATGATGGACCACTTGACTTTCAGTCGATTGGTGCACTTGACACGACCATTCTAAGGTCGAGTCTGCCAATATTGAGATACTACCCTCAACCTGGGAAACAATCTTTCAACACTTAATTCCCTCGGAGTTTACCTTAGCCTTGAAGCCATCTTCCTTCGGCCCTACATCTTTCGGATGCACTTGTGCCCATGGCTCCTCTTAGTGCTTCCCTCGGCTACATTTTGATGCTCCTCGTCTTGTAGTCTCTTAGATGTTGCACACCATCCTTCACCAATCTCCACGGACCTCGAGCCACCAAATATCCAACCAAGTTGGCTGCGCAAGTGGCTCCTGGAGGATTTCCAAAGCTACGTAGAATTTACCGCACTAGGTTGCCTATTGGACCACTCTTGCTGTGTGGTTAGTTTGTTGGATGCGGAGATGCCAAAGCAACATCCTTTCAAGTTCCACAACATGTGGACACTCCATGAGGGCTTCCATGATCTAATAGATGCATCATGGGGTGAACCGACATTTGGGACAGTGCAATTCCGCCTAAAACACAAGCTGTCCAGATTGAAACAACACCTCCGTGCACTCAACAAGCAGAATTTTCAGCACACATCACAGAAATCGAAGCGGGCAACAGAAGAGCTGGAAGCTGTTCAACAGCAAATACTCGCAGGGGGGCCTGCCCGGCGAACTACGGGCTCGCTGCGGCCAATTGATTCGTGGAGGCAAAACTGTCTTTCTAGTAGCATAAAGCGAAGTGTGCATATCTGAGACAAAGCGACCACTGTACGAAGTTCTTCCATGACTTGGTTAAGCGGAACAGGCGCAACATGTTGGTAACCATCACCAAAACCGCCAGCGATCAAACCACCAGCCTTAAGGAAGTTGCGGATGAGTTTGTGGGCCATTTTGAGCGGCTGCTGGGCACAAACGTGGACTGCATATCACTGGACAGCAGAGCACAAATGGAAGGGCTAGTCTTCACTCAGAAACAATAGCAGGATTTGTTCGCTCCGGTCACTTTTGAAGAGATATGGGCAGCGCTTTTCGACATTAGCAGCGATCGGGCAACCGGGCCAGACGGATATGGCTCAAAGTTCTTCAAAGCCGCCTAGACCACCATTCACTCAGATATATACGCTTCAGTCGAGGAGCTTTTTTTGGATAGGGACATCTCTTGAAGCAATGGAATCACACCATGTTGGTCCTACTTCCTAAATCAGATCATACACTGACCATCACATACTATAGACCTATATCTTGCTGTACGGTGGTATACAAAATCATCTTCAAAGTGCTAGCGACTCGACTTCATATGGTAATGAGCGGTGTTCTGAATCCTGCGCAAACTGCCTATGTTGAGGACAGATCGATAGTGGAAAACATTCATCTTGCCCAAGAAATGCTGCGAAAATATGCATGGAAGCAGATTTTACCGAGGTGTGTGCCCAAAGTGGACCAACAAAAAGCTTTTGATACAGTGGACTGGACATTCTTGCTAGCTGCCCTCCGGAGGTTTGGGTTCCCGCAAAAGTACGTGGCTTGGATCGAGGAGTGCATCACTATTGTCTCCTACTTGGTGGCCATCAACGTTGTCATGTATGGATTCTTTAAAGGCCGGAGGGGGTTGTGGCAGGTGATCCGTTATCTCCATTCCTCTTTGGTTTATCTTTGGAGATGTTTTCGAGATCGCTCAAGCAACATCAAGGCAGCCCACATACCATTTCCATCCTATGTGTGCCGGAACGGGAATCATGCACTTGGCATAAGTGGACGACTTGCTAATCTTTGGGATGGCTGATGATTTGACAGTGAACTCAGTGGCAGACTGCTTGGTGGACTTTGGGAGGAAAACTGGGCTTCACCCAAACCTCAACAAGTCTAGATTGTACATTGCCGGGGTAAATGAACGAACTGCAGACAGCTTGCTGCCGATTACTGTTTTTAGCGTGGGACTTTTCCATTCCGATACCTTGGCATCCCTATTGCAGCAGAGAAGCTCCGTACTAGCAACTACGGTCCATTGACGGAGGCAACTGTGAGGAAACTAGCCTCTTGGCCAAAGTAAACTTGAATTGGTGAAGACGGTGCTCCAAGGTAGCATGTGCATTCATCAACAAGATTTATGCCATATGCCGCTCCTTTGTATGGTTCACAAATCATCCGCCCATCTCTTGGGCCACTATGTGCTTGGTGAAGGAGGAAGGGGGATACGGACTACGTGACCTATGAATGTGGAATTCTGCATTGCTGTCCAAGTCAGTGTAGAATATCCAGTGCAAGGACTCCGTCTGGGTTCGGTGGGTTCATCACCAGTACCTCCAACACACTAACATGTGGGAGTGACAACAGCCCACTCATCAAGAATCTGGTCCAGATTTGTCAATCTGTCCAGCAGGGGCAGATTCTGTCCAGCAGGCTGAGGCACTGCTGAACTCATGGTTCGCTCCAGGATTGCGGCGCGGAACTGCTGCCGCGTATGACATCTTCAAGCCGCAGAGTGGGCAGCAGTTGTATGGAAGCCGCCGAAGCTTCAGTTCGTCATGTGGCAGCTTGCAAATGGCAAGATACGCACCAAGGACAGATTGGTGTGTGTCGACTGCAAGATATGTCTGCTGTGCCAACAAGCAGATGATACAGCAGATCACCTTTTCTTCACCTGTTCTGTAACTGAACCTCTATGGGAGAAAGCTCGACGTTGGCTACACATTGACCACAGCTTTGGTACAGCGGCCGATATGCTGGACACTTTCCAGCAGCGTTTAAGAGGAGGGAGCATGCTCAACAAAGCCTGCCACATGGGTGTCTCTTGTATGATTTGCTTGATTTGGCAAACCCGAAATTGATGTCAATACGAGGGAGATGTGCCAAACATTGCGAGGATGTTTACACGGTCCAAACGCATGTCTTAGATTTTTGAGTGCTCCTAACGTAAGATCGTGACAAACTTCTAATATAATTTACCTTTATCCAAAAAACAAGTTGGCTGCACAAGTCATCTCGTATTCTACTAAGTCCTGCAAGACTCAAATACACACAATAAAATAATAGGCAAACTTAATTTAAACTCTTTGCCTACACATTAAGATGTCCGATTGCACCAACATTCCAACAACATAGGGAGTTTAATATTAGCGACCAACAATAGAAAAAATGGCCACAGAAGCCTTTAGTCTAGGTTTAACATGAATTTCAGCTGGAGTAGGAAACCATCACAAACTATTTGGTCAACAGCAGGTACCCTTATTTTCCACAAGTGGAGCCTTTCCCCATAACTTTAAGGCATCAGCTGGAATAATTTCAAAGGTTAATTACAGCACATCTAGTTCTCCACACAGAATGAAGCTAAGCACACAAAAATATTGGGCATTCTTCTTTTCCTCTGAGGAGATTGCCGAGCCAGCAGAAGCTATCTGTTAGCAGTGAAGTTGGTTGACCAGTGAATATACACTATGACAAAAGGTCCGTTTCCAACCCAAGGTAACCATGGGACAGGAAAACAAAAGATGCTGAGCCAATTCTGGAATAGGAACTTGCCTCTGAGAGTGAGTACATGGGCAAGTGCATCTCAGCTAGCATTGTCAAACGTCCTATCATAATCCAATTTGATAATGATTCCTCTTCACTTTCAGATTTACACCGATTAATCAGCTTTGATTCTGGAGTAGGGTTTTGTGCTTTTGCTTTTGGTGAAGGAAAGCTGGAAGTTGACAATCAGATCCTCAATAATGGATTGCAATCCAACAACAAACACTTTGAATATCAACTTCACCAGAATATACTCGATTGCTACACAACAGTTATCAACTAGCCTGCATGCTTCTTTCACTTTTGTGATAAGTGTAGGTAGAAATGGTTGATGCAATTGGAGGTGGTTTCCTTGCACGAAAATCCTTAAATAGGTCAGGTCAAATCACGGCTTAGGAGGACAAGAGTAACTCCACATTGAACCCATCCGGACTCAAACTCTACAATTTTCCTAGTCTTTGAGAGGCACTAAGAATCTCATCTTGCAAAAGTGTGCTACTAATGGGTCCATGAACCTGTCATGATCAGCAAAAACTGTAAAGGCATAATTGCAGCAAAGAGCTAGGGGAGTACCCAATGTTCTTAGTGATCAAAAAAAGCTTCAAGAATAGCTGGGCTCTAGTGTTAGAATTTCTCTGCTGCTTTTCATTTGCTGCAATGTGATATAATTTAGAATTCTTGTCCCCATCCTTGGCTCATCTAAACTTTGGTCTATGCTGCCCAACTTTGGTCTTGCACAACTTCAATGAGTTGAGCTTAGTAGGGAGACCCTCTTGCTTTCTAAATTGGCAGTTTCAAGCTCCTTTTCTCTCCGAAACTATTAGTTTTACAAGTTATCCCAGAAGAAAGTGTTCCCTACTCCCGACTCGAGCCTTAACAAAGCTCTCCCACCTTCTAAGCCCAGATCTTAAGGGGCAAAACCCTGCAAACTCAAGCGCACACTCCATTTTCTTTGACTGACCATTTGCACTTTCTCTGGTAATTCATACCGGAAAAACTAGTTATTCTGAAGACAAAAGATACTAGGGGTTAGGAAATTGACCTTGCAAGATCAGAAAAGGATGGGGGAATGATTAGACAACCACGAAGAGAAGCAATGGTCAAGCATCCTTGCATCATCTCTGCAGCACTAGAATTGATGCAGATGCTGTCCAATTTGGCATGACATGGATTCCCTCCTTGTGAACTTGGCCATGTGAACTGGCAACCCTGCAGTGGTACACCCCATATTTTTTGATCATGAAGCCAATCATTAAGCATATCTGAAGTTGCTTGACTCGTGATGCAATTTGTCCTTTCTTCCATAGATAAGGTGGAATTGAAATACCCTCCAACAAGCTATGATCCGTCAAAAAGACCACCAAGATATTGCAATTCCATGAGGAAATTAACCCACTTTACACTTGAGCCAGGACATAGACTGAAGTGACATGAAATATATTTGGTGATCATGAATCCTTGAGAGAGATCGAGATACAGTAATCTCCAAAATGATGATCCAAAAGTGTCCATCTGTTAGAGTAATCAAGCACCAATCTACTTGATCAGCCAAGAGCCACAAGGCACCCCCAGCTGTAAGCTCCACTTCTCTTATAGAATATCCATTTGCGAAGTATTAGGAAGAATTAGCTTTTGTCTTGTATAATATAATGAGATGACATATATGTTCCATCACAAGATCTATTATAGATTGCCACTTGGATAACTTGTTGAGCCCTCTGATATTCCAACAAGTAAGCTTTAAGGAACATGCATTGAGAAAGGGTAGGAACTAAAGAAACAGGGTGTGGAGCAACCACTCTGTCTATGAGAGGCCAACTCGGTCACTTCTCTCTCTGCAGCCATGTCGTTGCCTTGGATCCTGAAGTCTGCTGCCTTGCAACCCAACATCATGCCTATACTGTCTCCTGGCGAACTGTTCAACCTTTCAATAGCAAAGGAACACCGACCGAGCTTCCTACATGCGAAGGGGTTGGACTGCTAGAGAACTCCATCCTCCTTGATGTTATAGGAGATCCAGGTAGACCCCTTCTTGTAAGTGATCATCGAATCCAAAACTGTCGTCCCCTCTTCCACTGATGCTAGGATGTGTGCGCTTCTACATACAACTCAATCCCTCTTCCCTAATCAGGATCAAGAGCTCCATTAACAGCCTCTATGCAGACCAGAAAAATGTGTAGTCTGCCAGTAGAAGTGGCATAAGAATGTGCCTTGGGGTCTAAGAGGGAAGGGCCCAACAATTCTTTGATTGAGTCTGCAACATCTATGGACAGCTGGTGGACTTGCCAAGTGGATGCCAAATGGGTCAACAGGCTTCGTTCACCCTTTCTTGGCCTGATGCCTTGTCTCTGCCTCCACTGTACGTCAGTGAACCTTCTCCAAGAAGAAATCACCTGGGCATTAGTGGAAATTAGTCTTTGATGTTTTCCAATTCAAGGACAGTTCCCCAACCACTGAACAAATTCTTGAGAACTTCCTTATACCTACAGTAGATCAGCAAGCCAAAGAGCTGAAGAGGAGCAATAGTGACAGCCTCCTATTGTGCATGACCCATCTCTAGATACTAGTAAATAACACGAGTTAGTTATTCTTCCATGACAATGATACTCTCTTCTAGGAAAAGGTCCATATACATCTTATGGGAACATGCAATCAACATTTGCGAAGCCTCCATCAAAAAGACTTGAAGTTGAATATTGGGAAGATCTGCCTCTGCAAGATACTGGATAAGCTGCCATACCTTGTTTATCTATGCCAAGATAGACAGGGGATCATCAAACTAAAGAATGCAACAATACTTGAGGCAATTGATTGATTGTTCCAATGATAGAGACTAAGGAACAAAACAACTCGCACAGACTTCCTAGTCAGATTGGCATAGGCGACTACTCTATCGAAGACAACTAGAGAAGATAGTTGGATCGACACAAGTTGCTGTTGTATCCTTTTCGCAGACAATGGAAGCAATGTTCCAAGTCATGGTCGATGATCTTCCTGGTGATGGACGATTGGAGTGCAACCTTGGATCCTTTAAGTTAAACCCACCTCAATCCATGAGAAAAGGAGCTTAGAGAGCTTCCTCAATCATTGGTTTTGGCCATTACCCATTGATGTCACTTGTGGGCGAGAACGACCCAATAAGTGCTCGAACATTTACAATTGCCAACTATCCAAGGAGTGAGTTTACTTCAGAACCTTTTTGACTACTTAAGTCGACACTACATGAACGCCCTGCTACTTGATCCATAATGATATATGCGTCAATGACTTGCCTAAAGGACCCGAAGAATTCCTTGAGACCTGAAGTTGTAGTTCTCCAAGCGAGGTTTCTTCCCATCTTTGTTGGGTCGGAGGCTTCCCGATGTTTCTCATTAGCAACTGCTCTCATTCTTTCTGAATCTATGACGCAAAATTCTTCAAGTAATCTATAAGTTTCTTGCCTGCAACTTCTCGATGACTTCTTTGACAAGTGGCTATGATTTTATGTCAATAATATTTGTATACAAACTTCTCTCGAGGTTTATTTATTATGAGAATTTTATACTGATTAGTAATGTTTGTATCCATCTTCCATGAGGAACGCGTATTAAGATCTCACCTGAATCCATTGATCTTATACCTATATGGCTATATTGTTCTTTACATGTTCCTCACTTGGGATAATTAGGTGCTTTAGGTAATAATAAATTCTCTTTTATAGGGAAATGGAAGGACAATAGCAAACCATCATGATATTTATGTATTTGTGTAGAGGTGATACAATATGATTATTGCTCTCCATATTTCCTTTTGGAGGACATGAAAGGAACAAGGTTAGCAATGCTTCATTTGAGTTACAATCAAATGGAGTAGGGTGAAGAGTCTCACAATTAAGTGTTAGTTGTCTGTCGCTTGTCATCATTCAAATCTAGAAGTTCAGTTTAGAATACTAATCGATGAGGTTTCCTCTGTTTGCCACTTGAGGTTGAACTAATTTAGTTTTAGGTTCAAATTGTAAATAGTGGCAGTCATTTTTGTCTTGGTTTTGTGAGAACAATTATTTAAGGAGCAAGTTTTTTCTATATTTGCTACTTCTAACATATCATGGGAAGCAATACGGAATCATATTTTTGATCAAAATTTAGTGCCAAAAAATCTAAAAAAATATTTAAGCGCTAAAATAAATTATTTGAGGACCCATTATGAAATCCTTGGAAAATAATTTCAAGTGTCAGGGTCTTCAACAATCATTAGATGCCTAAATAGACATTAGATGCACCACTTTTTTTTTCTTTTCTTATGACACTCATTTTTTTCTATTTATTTAGAATTTTATCTCTTTTTATTTTTTATTTGCAGTGCTGAGGGTATTTTGGTCTAGAGGAGGCCTCACAAGGGCTTTGACTTTGGGCAAGAAAGACCTTGGCAGGGCTTTAACTGAAAATAGGGGCCATTTTGGGCAATTGTCCATTCAATAATGTTCAATCTTTCGTTGAAGAGCAGAAAAAATTAAGTTGTTGATGCTCCTACCTCCAATTCTAATATGACTGTTTTAGTGGCCATGTTAGTTGATTATTATTCTTAACAATGCAATTCGATATATTGTGGATGAATTGTTAGAATTTATGTTGGGGATTGAATGCCCTAGTTAACAATTTGGATAATAGCCTTAAATGGAAGTGCTTTCTGTTTAGGATTGGGGATGTCATTGATGAGGATGTTATACATGCAAGGGCTCCTTTTATTGCCTGCACTCAACAATGTTTTGCTATTAAGGCTGGAATTGATGGACTTCTTGATGTTTCAAGGCGATCTTTTTGCGATACCAGTGAAGGTTTAATTCATGTTTTCTATTTATTTGAATTGTTAATCTTCTAATTAAATGGTCACAACAGCTGTGCATAATCTCGCAAATAAGTACCGTGACGAGTATAAGCTACCAAATCTGAAGATTCCTTATAACAATAGACAAGGATTTTACTTTAGTATTCCACAAAAAGATGTCAGCGGAAAGCTTCCTGACAGGTTTATTCAGGTTTGTGTCCGTTTATATTGTTTGAAATGTCGTCTTTATTTTTGGCATTGCCCTTAGCAAAAGTTCTTAAACATCAATATTAGGTTATGAAACACGGAAAAAACATACACTGCTCAAGTTTTGAACTTGCATCTGTAAGTACAATTTCTCTTATTTTCTTCTATATTTGTAAGATTGTGCATTTCATAGACGTCTTGTTATTGCTTATCATAATGAAGGGATTGGATTAAATTTATTAAGTTACCAAGAACCTAATTGCAATTTTCAACATAAATCTTAAAGTGACAATCCCTTCTCCTCCTTCTCTCAATCTCCCTAGTTACATTGTAGCAATTTGATATTTTCTCTGTTGTAATTTGGTAGCACAGCTATATTCATTACCAACACTGTTGGTGTTGTTTTTCTAGTTTTAGTTGTTGCTGCTGCAGTGTCGTTGTCATCATTGCCTTCTTCCCCTTAGAAATCAAACAATATCTCTGATATGACAATGGAACTCTGCTGTCCCCAAGTTTTTTGAACTCCCCTGCTCGAATAGATTAACACTGCTTGGACGATCAGCAGAAGGGCATTCTTTCATTGCCTTGCTGCGTCATAAGGATTTGATTCTTCATCCAAATGCTTGTTTGGCCTTCGCTATTTCAGATGGATTCAGACTATCATGCGAGCCAATGTTCAACTTTGCTAGTATTGGAGCTTTTGTTACATCCATCATCTCCATCTGAAGCAATTCCAACGCTTGACTTGACTTGATATTGTTATCAATATGAATAGATTTTCTGACATCATGAAATAGTGGGGACAACTCCTACAGGTCCTAACATGACAAACACAAGGAAGAGGTAAAAGGAGCTGGCCATTTGAGATCCACTAATTTGGTTGAAGAGGACAAGCAATTTTTAATACTTTTTGTGGAAAATTATTATTATTTGTGCTTTGTGAAAATGGAAAATTCCTCCTTTCCTACAGCAACTTCTTATATGACTTAAGCTATTCAATCTTTTCTTTGTTCATCTCGGTCTCATTTTGCACAATCAGACATTTTATATAGTGCATTGACTTGTAGGATTCTTCAATGTCTTCTTGGATCATAGACTCATGTGCATTATCTAATCATATGACAAGTTCACTAATCTCATATTTTCTGTGTTCAGATAAAGTTTGTATTGCTGATGGTTCTTTTACATCTATCTCTAGTAAAGGTGATATTAGTCCAACTTAACCTTTAAAACCTTCTTCTGTCTTGTATTTTCTAGCTTTCCAAATAACATTTTGTCCATTAGATCTATTACTAAAACACTTTATTGTAAAGTAACCCTTTTCCCCTCTTGTTGCATATTTCAGAAGCTACATGCAACTTCATCTTTAAAGCTTTCTTCAGTCTCAATGTTCTAGCTTTCCAAATAATCTTCAGTCCATTGGCTCTATTACTAAATCACTCAATTGTAATTGTAGAGTAACCTTTTTCCCCTCACATACAAAGGAGACAATTGGTTATGGTAGAATGTACAATGGTCTTTATCACTGTAAAAATCTCAAGCCATGTCAGCCGACACAGTCGAGACTTTTCATTCACTCCAGTACCAACACACATAACAGCATCTATACTTGATGGCAAGACAAACATGAACAGAGGAGTCATTTCACTCCTTTTTTTCCTCTTCCTCAAAGTTATTTCACTCATGAGTGACGAGTTGCTCAGACAATGGTCCTACAAGCAGGGTCGCGCCATTGAGGCCATCTTTGTTGTTGCAGCTGTCGCCAAGGTCGAAGTTGCTATTAATTACCATTGCTTCCTCACGTTGCTGCAATAGATAATGAGGTTACGTTAGGGCAAGCAATGGAAGAGAGAAATTTGGGAAAAGAAGAGGAACTTGCCCATTGTTGCCCACTGATAGCAATGCAATCTGGTCCAATAGCAGCGCAGAAAGTTGTGAGAAATCCAAGGGACGGAGAGAGAGTGAAATCAATGGTAGGAGAGAGGCCGACCTACTGAAAACGGAGGAAGAAGTGACACTCACTTGCAGCTCGATCTAGTGCTCTGATGTCACAATCGGATTAACAACGACGATACTGATTGAGATCCGCATGAGAGGGAGTATCACAAGAGAGATTCAGCAAGAGAGAGGAACTTCGAGATAGGAGAGTACAGTGAGGAGAGAAAGAAAAGAAATAAATAAGAATGTTATCCCAAAACTCCTAATTAATTCAAGGAAACACGATTAAATCTAGTCTGACCTAAAATAAGTTTGGTTCAACCCTTATCTGATTAAATCAATTCTGAATTGGACCCAATTTAAACTCATTTCACCATACTGCAAACCCTACCCAGTGACTCCACTAAACCCTATTTTCACTCTGATTTAGTTCCCTAAAACCTAATAATTGATTTGGTTCACCTTAAATAACCAATAAAATTTGAATTACATAGTAGTAAAAACTTTAATCGAAAGCCAACCTCACTATTTGGACTTTCGTGTACATTTAAGTAATAATTTTTTTTTTTACTGAAGGGAAAATTTAGTGTAATTATTAGTTCAACATGTTTTTATATTTTGGAAGAAATAAGATATAAATGCAGTTCCATATGCTTTTTTTTTCTAGAAGATGCTCACTTTTGGTGGTTAATCTAGCTCATATTGGAATTGAATTTTTTCTTGTATCTTTATTGGTGTCCCTGACTATAAGTTATACTAAATAAAATGAAACATGTGTTACATTTCTAACATAGAGATTAGGGCAGTTCTTTTATACTCTAGATTGGAATTGGTGTTCTCACATCACATGCTTCTTCATTTTGTTCTTTGTGATAATGTTCTGCAATAATAAATGTTTTTACAAACTAATATTCTTATGCAAAGAGCTCTTTTATTTGTATTACAACAATGAATCATGAAGATTGAGAAAAATGATGCAAAAAATTAAATAGATATTGATCTTTTGTATCTTGTCAAATGGCAACAACAGCTAGATGAAAAGACAACAACATTCAGTAATGCGATTGACAATATATTTTTGTTTTTTTTCTTTTTTGGATGAAAAAATCACAACAAAAGATTTTGATTTTAATTTGACAATTGTCAGTTTGCAAAAATGTGTTATTGCTAATGTAAACATTAATTTAAAAGAATTGTCATTTGACACGGGATGTAAAATACACATCTCATACATGTGAAGCTCTTTCTTTCTTCACTTGGCTAGTGAGTTCATCCTGTAAAGGAAACAAGTAAATTTTTTATCAATCAAAACTCCTGCGTGGCATGAGATTTTAAGCATGGTCTATATTATTTGGATATTACAGAACATGTGAATTCTACAGGAATAATTGCTTCATTTATGAAGGTTCTTTGGAAGAAGTGCAACTGCTACATCATCTGCTCAGTCATATCTATCATAATTTCCTTCACTTTATAAAATTTACTACTAAAATATGTCGGTGTGTCATGCTTGCAAGTTTGCTAAGCATACTAGAAGCGATTATCCTATATCTGGAAGTTGAAGCCATTTACCTTTTTAAATTATTCATACTAATGCTTAGGTTCGCATTGTATTTCTTCTGTTGTTATACAAGTGCCTTGTCACCTTTGTTGATTGCTTTAGTAGAGTGACATGGATTTATTTGTTAGAGTCATAGAGGTGAAAGTTTTATATTGCTTCAATAAATTTCAAAAGTTGATTGATACGCATTCTGATGCTGAGATAAAATTTTCATTCTCATAATAGAGATCTTGCATCAAAGTACTTATGTTGATACCTCTACTCATAAATAGCATTTTCTGAAAGAAAAAGCAAACATTTATTAGAAGTGATAAGATTTCTATTGTTTTCTATGAACATACCTAATTTTTTTGGGGGAGTTCTTCTAATTGCAGCATATTTGATAAACCACATGCCACTTTGAGCATTAAAGTTTAGGAGTCCACTTGTGTGTCTTATGGAACCAATTTTGTTTTACCTAATAAGGTTTATTCTAGATCGTCGACATTCTCTAAGTAAGAGTAATCCTTGCTCAATTAAATGTGTATTTATTGTATATTAATATTTAGAAGGATGTGATCTTTAGAGAAATTGAGTCATACTTTACAAAGATATTTGATCCATCAAGAAGTAATGAGCATGTTCAGCCTTTGAGCATGTTCACATCAAGAGGAAGAGTTGGTACAAGAGAGCGTAATCCAAAGTCAAGGAGGGCAAGTTCAAAAGGAGTTATATTTTCCATGTTTGGAATAGAAAGTCTAGTTACAAGTGAACGATGATCATATTACTAAAGAAACTCATAGTGCTTTTCATGGAGATTGTGATGTTCAAACCATTGCACATTCTCCTGTGGTCCAAGATTCTCCTCCTAATATGCTTTGAGATTGTTCTCATGGTTGTAATATTCCTGTATCTCATTGATTTAGATATTCCTATTACTCATCAAATTCACTCTCATGCTTCACTACTTCTTGTTATCGTTATGACATTTTTAATTATGTTTTCTACAAGTCTTTGTTTCCATATAAATGTTTTATTGCATCATTATCATATGTTACTATACCTCAATATTGGAAGATTTCTATAGCTAATCCAAAATATAAAGAAGCTAGGTTAGAGGCATGTTTTGAAATATTATACAGTGCTGAGCAACACAATCCCAATCTACTGTTTTGATAAATTATTGAAACTCTAAAACCGCTCAGTACAACTAATGTCGCTTGTGTTGTGTCAATAATGTCGAACAATCAACACTCCTTGGCATACTATAAAATTGATTAAGATTAATTGATATAATATTGTTATTTATTTGTTTATTTGTTATTGCTTGTGTCTATGTAAGATAATGCCAAAATTATACTATTCTAGATGGAATAGGAGGTTCAAGCTTAAGGATATAGATGCTTTATTTTCTTTTTCTTCTTCATCTTCTTCCTTTGACCTCCAATTCTCTACTAGCACCATATATTGGAATATTGGCATGATATCAAAATAATATAGTTGTAACTAAAGACTGAAACTTGGCATGTTTCAAGATTTTGAACCTTGGTTAGAGGAGATGAGAGCTTTGAAAAAGAATCAAACATTAGATTTGGTATCTTTACTAAAAGGAAAATGACCTCCTAGTTGTAAATTAATGTGCATTGTTAAGCAAACACTTGAGTGAGCTTGGGCAGATTAAAGTTTTTTAGTCACTAAGTGATACACCCAGACATATGGTATTGATTATGATGAGACTTTTGCTCTAGTTACCAAGATGAATTAAATTCAACTCATGGCTTGAAATCTTGTACCATATCAAGTAGCATAATTGAAAAGGATAGTTCCGATAAATTTACAAGACTCGGTACTACCCGGTATAAACAATGTATTTTGTGTTGATATGTTAATCATGTTGATGAGTATCATGTTATACCAACACTTGATACCCTTAGCATGCCATACTACAGAAAAATGAATTGAGATAATGTTGTTCTTTATTTTTATAGTTTGTGTTCATTCAAGATATTGTCAAAACTATACCATTCTAATTTTAAGTCCAAACTTAAGTATATAGGCGTCTTATCTTCTTCTCCTTCCCCCTTTCACCTCTAATCTTCCACAAGTGTCATTCATCAAATGTTGGCACGAAGCAATATCACTCTGCTCAAAGACCAAACTCCAATACGACTATAAATTTTGAATCCACTATCATCTTTTTTGTTGCAAACCTGTTGGAAATTATATCAATTAAATGTGAACTATGCCTTACGTGGTGACTCTACTATTATTGATTGAATTGGTAAGGTGTGTTGTCTATAGTAAAAAAAAAAATGATTAACGAGGTTTTTCCAACCTCGGGCGACCGGCCCGGCCTCACGGAAGTTTCCCACCGGCCGTCAGGGTAAATCGGGAAGCACTCGCGGTGGGCGGTCTAGAAGCCCAGCGCCTTAGGTTTGCGCCCCATTTGGAGAAAAAATTCCTACAAATATACCGTAGCTAGGGATCGTACCGCGGATGCCTGGGATAGCGACTAGTCACCCTACTGCTGCACCATAGCCCCGAAGGCGGTGTGTTGTCTATAGTGTTCTTTATATAGGTTGAAAAAGTCACTAATTGACAGGTTTCATCAAGCAGTTGTTGCTATGGAATATAAGCAGAGTAATGTTGATCATATAATATTTTATAGGCACAATCATGACAAGGTAGTTATTGTAATTGTATGTGTGGATGATATCATTGTCATTAGTGATGATATAGATGAGATTGGTGATTTGAAAACTCAAACATATGTGTTTGAGGTGAAAGATTTGAGTGAACTGAGGAATCTTTTGGGTATTTAAGTTGATGGATCTTCACATGGTATACTTCTCTCACAAATAATGTGCTTGATTTATTTATTGAATCGAGAATGCTGGGTTGTATGTTTGGACTTCAATTGATTAAAGTCATCAGCTTATTACAAATTCAGTCACATCTGAAGATCACAGGAGATATCAGAGGTTGGCCATCAGATTAATTTATCTCTCGAAGGTTATCCAGATCATGGTGTATTTTTCTCACAACAAGGAAATCTTAAGGTGGGGTGTTTTACAGATGTGGATGGGTCAGTTGTTTAAATGATGGTTGATCCACTACTGGTTATCTGTACATTTGTTGCTGGAAATCTAGTTGGTGGAGTAAGAAACAAATTGTTGTTGCTAGTGTAGAAGCAGCATGTAGTGCAGCAGAGTATAGAGCTATGACTTAAGGTGAGTGTGAGGTATTATGGTTGAAGCAGTTCTAATCAGAGTTACACCTCTATCCATGAACACTTCTCTTTTATGACAATAAAGCAGCCATTGAGATTGCTAATACTCTAGTTCAACATGATAGAATGAAGCATATAGAGCTTGATTCACATTTTTATTAAAGAAAAGTATAAAAGAAGGAAGCATTTGTATTCTTTATGTGCAGTCTTCTGAGTAATTAGCAGATATTTTTACCAAGGGATTGACTTCTATTATGTGCAAGATGGGTTTAAAAGATCTAAGGAGAGTATTGTAATGTAAGGCTTGGATTAAATTTATTGAATTACCAAGTACCTAATTGTAATTTTTAATGTAAATCTTAAAGTGGCAGTTTAGGGTTGTGAGCAGGGAGATGAAGGAGGACATTCTCCTTCTTTCTTGTTCTCAATTTTGAAGTGGCTTTTAGTAGAAGTGCTTCACAAGAGATGTATAGAGTTGTGGGTGTTGCTTGTTTTCACCTTAGAAGATTGTTTTTTCTTAAGACTCTGACTACTATTTGCATTTCACCGGACATATTTGGCATGCACAGTTACTTGTCTATGCTTCTTAATAACAAAACTTTTCAAAATGCTGCAGCTTAATGCTAGAAACAAGTCTGCTGCTGTTGAATGTTTCATGCGTACAGAGCTCTTCTTAGAAGGTTATTATAATCTTTCTTTTTCCAATAAAGAAGATGGTTGTCACTTTACCTGTATTTGTTATCGTATATGTATATATGGATTGTTCTATACGTAGTGGAACTTTTGCTGATTATTTTTTCTTGAATGCTATTTTGATTTAGAAACCTTAATGATTGTGAAAAAAATGTGGTTGTGCTATCAGCTCTCAATTTAAGTGGTGACTTTGAACCAATTAATTTTATCTACATTAAATCTTAGGATGCCGATCCCATCTGGTGGGATAAGGCTTGGTGTTGTTGTTGTTGTTGTAAGTCTTTGGATGCTATTTAATGAGAAGTAGCACACTAAAGGACAAATCAGCAAAAAAGATGCACAATCTTCAAATCTTTTCTCGAAAGCATCTGTTTTTTGAGGGGAAAAAAAACATTTACTGTTTTCTTTTAAGTAAAGCTTCAGTGGATTATATTAAAATGTGATGCTTTCACTAGAGAAATTAGTGGGTTCATTGTTGGTGTGTGATTTTGAGGAAAAAGTTTGTATATGCTAATACTTAAACATGATAAAATATTATCATAATGTGTAGTATTTAACCATCCTGATCAATTCCAGATTCTGTCATTTACAACAAGCTAAATTGTGATTGTGATGAAGATTTCTAAATCTCATTCTCCAAAGATGATCTATTAGTTCTAAAACATTTTGTTTTATTTATTATTCAGCAGAAAACTGTTTTCCATTAGATAGCAGAGAGAGTTTTATTTCCAAGGAAAATAATAATTCATTATATCACATTCTCAGAGAACACAAATTTGCTAGGTTATTACTTTAATCAATGTTATCTATACATAAGTTTGTTTCAACAATAGATTTTTTGTTGTAATAGAATTAATAGACAGAGGGCGACCAATGTGTTCATATAAGGAAAATGGACTAGAGTAATGTCTGACCAATAATAAATTTCTTTCTATTATGGATTAATTTAGAATTGCTGTTTGACACATGACTATCTACTAAATAATCAAATGGTTCTTTTTTGCTGTAATTTTCAGATTCCCCAGAAAATCCTATATAATATCCTTGACGTCCGTCTATTTAAATAACGGCACTTAATGAGAATGGTTAGCCATGCTGACCTGCACATACCATGTCAATGATTTGCTAGCTTCAGATTCTATTAAATTAATAATCTTGTCTCTGATTGTTTCTGATAGAGATATTAAATTTGGCACAGACTGCTGATTTGGAAGTCTTTTCAAGATTGATTTTCTTTCAACAGGATGAGGTTTTCATTAAATCATTAAATGTGTATGATGTCTATGTATCTTTCTTGGGTTAATGATGCAACAAGCATGCAACTGAACCTCAATTTTACTCTCTTCCTTTTTTTAAAGAAAAATTTGTGTATTGTTGTAGGTCAAACACATGCTGAAATCAGCAGTTGAATTTCCTTGAATACATTAATTTTGTTTCCTGTTATATTACTTATCTGTGTGGTTTTGAATTTTGTATTTTGCTAACCACCACATTGAATTCCAGGCTTAATTGATGCCATAAGGGAGGATGTTAGCATACTGACGTTACTTGCAGAGGTTTTGTGCCTTCTAGATATGATTGTGAATTCATTTGCCTATACAATATCCACTAAACCTGTTGATCGTTATACTAGACCAGAATTCACTGGTAGCTCCTAATTTTCTTTCGACTCAATTTGTGTATCAAGTTGTATTAGGAAATTCCTAACCAACTAAATTGTTCAGATAACGGTCCTGTGGCTATTGATGCTGGAAGGCATCCTATTCTTGAGAGCATACACAATAATTTTGTTGTATGGTTCAAATATGATCAAATGAATTCAATTTTATGTCTTCATATGCTTTGTTCATGTGACTCCTATCTTATGTTCTCTAATTCTGACACTAATGCAGCCTAACAATCTTTTCCTCTCTGAAGCATCTAATATGGTGATTGTCATGGGACCAAATATGTATGGTGCTTTCTGAACCAGTGTGTCATGCTTATATTATGCCCTAAACAAACTGTTATTTGTTGTCTTCAGAATGTTGTTAATTAGCAGCAGTTGTACATATTTTTCTATCTTTACTAATAGATTTCTTGTCTGTGCCAGGAGTGGTAAAAGCACTTATCTTCAACAAGTTTGTCTTATCATCATCCTGGCCCAAATTGGTTGCTACATCCCTGCTCGTTTTGCATCACTAAGGACAGTTGATCGCATTTTCACACGGATAGGGACGGGAGACAATGTCGAGTACAACTCAAGCACAGTATGGCACTTGAAAACTTATATTTACTTTATGAAACTATACAATAGTATTTTGGACATTTTTGTCACCATATAGACTCATTTGATAGAGAAGAAGGAATCTACTTTGGATTCATGATACAAAGGCATGCCTTAACACCACCCATATGCATAACACAAGCCCAAATTTTGCCTAACCACATATCAGCACCTTTTAGATTTACTTCCATGTCACGTTCTCTTGAAGTGACTCACCTTTAGTCCCTAGAGGTAGCAAGGTGTGCTCTTTATCCACTCATTGGTAAGAGGGGGTTTGCTAAGTCATTAATTTATGAGGCAGAGGGACAACTAAAATAAAAATGACTAACCACCTTGATTTATGCATCTGCTTCCAATGACAAGTGGTATTAGCATTAATCTAAGAGTCTAGGGTCTGACGGGTTGAGTGGGTCAAACATGGGTTGATGAGTCTAGGCTCATAAGTTATAGGTTGTGTGGGATGTCATGCCCAAAGACTTCTATCCTTGTATAGCCTCCCTGCTAATGACAATATCTATCACTACATCATAACCACAAATAACACCACTAAGGGTGCACAATTTTGTAACAAATATGCAATTTATTAAATGATATAGAAAAAGATTAACACAATATCCAACTCAAGATGATGAATAACAAGAAGGTCAGCTATATATATCCTCCTACACTATTATAGTGGATTCCCTATTATATCCTTATCTATATTTAAATGAATTATATCCTCAAAACAATGACCAAAAACCTTTATTCTCTTTTATCGTTGCTAACTAAGATTTCTTTGGTTTCCCTCTTCATTGATTAATGTATGTAATTGTTATGGTTTCACATCACCGAACTAGGACATTTATTGGCCACTTAAATACATGTCCAAACCATCTTAAATGTGTTTCTCAAAGTTTTTTTTTCTTCAATAGACAACCTAGACTCTCTCTAATTCCTTGTATGTCTACACATCCACCTTAACATCTTCATCATTATTCGTGTGCCCTTCATAGCCCAACATTTAGCTTTAAATAACATAATAGGTTTAACAACGGCTTTGTGAACTTCCCTTTAAGCTTGAAGATGGGGCCCAATGAGCACCCTGTTCAGCATTACTCCTTCTATATAAGTCCTTAGAACACCTCATTGCAGGACATAAGTCGAGATCCGACACAAGTCTTACTCTGAGTCCGCAATCTTAAGTAAGTCCCTAGCTTTGTAATTCAAGTCTTGTATTTCATAGTTCTTTGTACATTATCTTAATTACAAGCTAGAAGCGTTTTCCGCACATTTTGGTATCAGAGCTAGTTTTAAATGGCCGAGTAAAATACTTTCAAGGTATTTTAGGGAAGAGCGCTGAGCATGAGGTTTCTATCTCTTAAGTTTTTTTTTTCATGATATGTTTTTACAAGCATTAACGGATGTCTTTCTAAGATAAGTAAATTGACAATCAATTCTACGATGATAAGGCGACCAGGGAATGACGGGTGGATTGCAAAAGGACAGGTCCTAACTTGGCAGCATAGGCAAGGGAGCCGAAAGTTAAGTCCAAGGGCACACCTGTATGAGCAAGAAAGCCTCTAAGACCCTCTAAGCTGTAAGTAGTAGAACTTGATAAGAAATAAAAAGAGAAAAGAAGTTATCAATGCCTTTATGTCTAGACATTGGGAGGAAAAGATTCAAGAGTGGTATACCAAATCTCACACCTCAAACCTAGAATACCTTGACCTTGTAGAAACTAAGCCTACAACTAAAGAACTAACTCACAATATTGCAGTAATCTACGATAGAGTTTGCCTGTCTTGTCGAGTACACCTCAAAAACTTTAAGCAAATACTAGAGGAAATAGAGTCGCCAAAAAGTCAAAACAAAAAAACTCATAGCAACTCTAGAAATACTTACCCAAGGGGTAGTCATACAAAAACCTCTAACTTTGGGTCAAGTAAAGGGAATTATTTCCAGTATAATTGAACCACCAGAACTTGTTGAAGAAAGGGCTAAAAAGATATCCGAAGATTTAAATAAAAAGATTGAGCGAGTAGAAAAGCTACTCTGCAAACTTGAAGCTTGGACTAATACATGAGTTACATTAATACCCAAGCAACAACTTGAAGCTTGGACTAATACATGAGTTACATTAATACCCAAGCAACAAGCAGCTATAAAGAAGCCCTATAGGCAACAGAAAACATTGAAGCACCCGCACTTGGGTTCTGCCGACCAGCTGACCACAAAGGACCCTTAACAGGAACTATAGCCTCAATCAAGCAAGCCAATACTCAAATTCAACTATTGGTAACTATCCTTGAAAAAATTGAAGCTCTTGAAGAAAGGATTAAAAGGCTTGAAGCAAAGTCTACCATCGCCCATTATCTTCCTGACGAGGTAATTCAAAACCTATCTGATAAAATTAAGGGTTTGAATATCCAGGAGAAACCAAAAGAGAAGAAGGGAAAGCTTCTGGTGTTTAAAGAGCCCTACGAAATCTTTAAAGAACAAACTAAGAGGCAGTAAGATGGCGGTAAGATCAGCACCACAAAATCCTCCAGTCACAACAATTGCAAGAAGAATGGAGGAGACACCTCTATTTGAAGATCAGGTGCGAGATTATAGGCAAAGCCAAAGGCGAAGGTATAATACTCAAAGAGCAATTCAGAGGGTTGCTAGAAGAATCACGGAGCAGGGACACTATAACTATGCCCTAGAACAGCAGCTGGACCCTCAAGTGCAGCTCAGATCCTCTATGCAAGAGAGAGCATCAATAGTACCTGCTGAGGTACTTTACCATTCCAGAAGAGATGATGTTCACCATCGAGTATATGTTCATAGATCTGAGGAAGCCATATTGGGTACCACTAACCAAATTGACAGAGCATTTATTCAACCTGAAAGCTTTCAACAACTATAAAGAAGCGGTATGAGATTCCTGCATATGGGAGTCATACAGGTCCGAATTCAAATTTTGCATAGCAAGAGGAAGGACTTTACTTCTTGTTGTCTTTCAGGACAATAGATGGCAAGAAGATCAAGCAATATTTGCTACATGGAGATTGATTTAACCCATGGGAGTCAAATGGTGTATGTAATCCCTGACACTATGCTCACTATATCTGATTTTTATCGTAATGTACAGATATCAATATTGGCAAGGGGATATGAAAATTGGCGAAATGGAGAAGCTAATATTCTTGTCACAGAGGACTGGTGGGAAGACTATCCAACACACCAAACGTCGGCTTTGCATATGAAGTCCAAAATGTGTTGACTACCTAGCAAGCCATGGCGTCAGAGCTTCCCTGGAAAAGTTACAACACAAGAGATATATTGGGACAAAACTGGATATTAGACAGTCAACGGTCAATATCTCAATGCAACCCACAGAAGTTAATATAAGAAATCTTCTTGAAGGAAGGGTTTCCTTGCGCTTTGAAAATTATCAAGCTGCAACATCTTCTGCACCTCTTATATACAATGACAAAGATGAAGAAGTGCAATATGATAAGGAAGAGGTAAAATCCCATACAGTTGCAATTTTCTATGAAGATGAACCACTACTGGTCAAAAGAATTCATCCGGAAGCGACTCTCCCGCAACAAAAGACTGATGATCCGTTGGATATGATTTAGCAATATATGAGGAAGCCATAATCCCAAAACAAGGTATGACAGTATTAAATACTGGTATATGTCTTGAATTGCCACCAGGAACTTATGGACAATTAGCACCAAGATCAAGTGCTTCCCTCAAAGGCATAATCTTGGGAGGAGGAATAATTGATGCAGATTACCGAGATGAAATAAAAATTATTGCATTCAACCTCAGCATGATAATTTTATTTCCCAAGTTTTCACGTGTCCCATGGGAACGTAATTGTTGGACAGGGTGAATTGTGGGTATGGGATCTGTTTGTTATTGCTTTCTTCAGGAGCATATGGAGGAACATCCACATTCTAATGTTTTGACTTTCAGAAATTACATCTGCCTTAGATATTTGGGAAAACAATTCATTAATGCGCTACACCTCGGGGTCGGATCCTCTAGTCCCTAAATCCCTGGTCCCTTCCTGGTCCACATCGCGATTGCGGTCGAATCGTGATTGCGATCCGGCCGCAATTTGTTCCAATCCCCTCTAGGGTTCACCATGCCCCCCAGGTTATAGTTTGGGTTCGGGCGGGTAGCCGGAAGCCACCCGACGGCCTAAACCCTAAATCCGGATTTAAAATTTAGGGTTTAGGGTTTAAGATTTAGGGTTTAGGCCGTCGGGTGGCCTCCGGCCACCCGCCCAAACCCAAACTATAACCTGGGGGGCATGGTGAACCCTAGAGGGGATTGGAACAAATTGCGGCCGGATCGCAATCACGATACGGCCGCAATCGCGGTGTGGACTAGGAAGGGACCAGAGATTTAGGGACCAGAGGATCCGCCCCCCTACACCTCTTCTCGGTGTTGCAAAATTTGATTTCGTTAGTCATGTTGATGGGCCAACCTTATAATTCGATTTAGATCAAGCATGTTTGAGATTGAGGCCCATAGGGCCTAAGAAAACTAGAAAAATAGTATTTTTATTATATTTTTCTTTCTTTTGTCGTGTACTGAACACAAGATTTGATGCCTTGAGTGATCCTCTGTGCCGGACTCCCCACTGTGCCCGTGTATCAACTCGCCGGTGATCACCGGCGAGTCGTCCGATCGACGATCGGACACCATCAATAATTTTTGATCGTCGTTCCGAATAAGATGATATCCTCGGAGCACGGTGAACCCGTCGAAATTGTCGCATCTGTGATGGTACCGTATTCACCGTCGAATCCGACGAGATGTCTGATGCGACGATTTCGACGGGTTCACCGTGCTCCGAGGATATCATCTTATTCGAAACGACGATAAAAAATTATTGATGATGTCCGATCGTCGATCGGACGACTCGCCGGTGATCGCCGATGAGTTGATACACGGGCACAGTGGGGAGTCCGGCACAGAGGATCCGGACTCTTGAGTTTGAATTGGAAATCTGCAGTTCGGATCTTCTGTCTCGAACTCGCCTCTGGCCCTCTGTCCCGAACACAAAACGACAAAAAAAAAAAAAAAAAAAAAACCCCGTGCAGCTCGCGTGACTTCGCCGGTCTCGCGATCAAAATTCCCTCGCTCGACCAGTTGCCCCTAAATCCCGAGCGTCAGCCCCGGCGAAGTCACCTGCGAAGTCTCCCCTGCACCGTCCCCGGCGAAGTCACCTGCTGCCCAGTACACGTCCCCGGCGAAGTCTCCCTGCACCGGGGAAGTCTCCTGCTGGAATCCTGGGCCCAGCCCCGGCTCCCTCGCGTGCGCCCTCGCGATCAAAGAACGACGGCGAATCACCTGCTGCGCAGTGCACGTCCCCGGCGAAGTCTCCCTGCACCGGTGAAGTCTCCTGCTGGAATCCTGAGGCCCAGCCCCAGCTCCCCTCGCGTGCGACCTCGCCATCAAAGAACGACTGCGAAGTCACCTGCTGCCCAGTACACGTCCCCGGCGAAGTCTCCCTGCACCGGCGAAGTCTCCTGCTGGAATCCCCAGGCCCAGGCCCAGCCCCGGCGGCATTTTTCTCTTCGGAAAGCCGTGGATTGAGGGAACTGGTGCTGTCTTATAACCTTCTTGCTGGAGAAATCCCTACGGAGATTCGCCTTCACACAAACCTCACTATTTTGGATTTAAGCTCCGCCTCCCCAGCTCTCCGATTCGGACGACCTCCCCACGACAGCCTCCCCAGCTCTCCGATTCTTGCAAACTCTAGCACAGATTATAGAGAACCCCAAAGACCTCACCATGTAACTTTCCGCAAGGAAATTCTTGGATGATACATGGAAAAGAGAAAACCATTTAGTAACTGGTTTGTCATTGTTTTTTCTTCTAATTGCTCTGATTTTGAAATATCAGTGATCGCTGTTCTTGATTTTTTTGCGTTGGAGCATTCAAACATTTGATAGTGACAATAAAATTTTCTTGTTCTTGGCAATAATTTCACGATACTGAATCATCTTGTTGCTGTATTGTTAACATCTGTCAGATTATCGATTTGACTTTGTGACTGAATCATCCTTGTACTAACCTTTGAAGGTTGGTTTAATTTTTACAATTGATATTTTTGATCATCCTAAAACGTGGTTGTACATTATTCACATTTCTGAAATGTGAGTTGTGAGCTTGAGCGCGATAGCTGCATAATCTTGTTATCTCATGCAATTATAACCTGGAAATCATTTGCTAAATAGGACCCAATGAAGATGTACCTCGAAGGAATTCGAGATCTCAAATATTGAACTTCTCAGGCAGTAGGTGAAAACACAATAGTGAAGAACAAAATGCTAAGTAGAATTAAGTTTAGGCACTTCGATAAATTGATCATCAATGGCATGCAAACTACTATGACTACAGAAATGTGATAACCTCTCGACTTCATTTGACTGTCGAGAGAAGGATCAAAATTCCAGATTACAAAAGTTAAAAAAAAAACTTGTATAACATCATAATAGTGGATATTAACAATGTAGGATGAATGTTTGCTGACTTGAAAAAAGCACAACTCCTCAACGTATAACTGCCACAGTACGTATTTCCTTCAAAATGAACACTACCTTCCATCTCTTATTGGTGTTTCACAATCATAATCACTTTGCATTACAGATCATCCTTAACGCCTGTCGCATCTTTGGCCTTCCCTCTGGAGACACACTAACACATGCAAATGCAACCTTCAGAACTGAAAGCATCTGACTCCGAACTGCCAATGAAGTTTTTGAAATTCTAGAATCCAGCATCAGTTCTCTTTCGACAGGTTTAGTACAAAAAGTCAATGCCCACCTGGCTAACTCGAGTCCATTGTGGTTTTCCAGTCAGCAACTCGAGCAATATAACCCCCAAACTGTATACATTTCCAGCCATCGTAACTTTCATTGTGTATGCATACTCTGAAACCATAACAAATACAAAAGATATTAGAAACTAAAGCTTTGAAGCAAATACTTTTTTGACTCCTAGTTTTTGTAAAAGGAAGAGTATGA
>JAGFNQ010003890.1:201658-295408 GCA_024364735.1 Boesenbergia rotunda
CCAATGGTACCATTATATTTGAACTGCTCAGCATGCCTAGGGCCTCCAATTCCTGGCCAATCTTCTCATGGCTTTCTACTCGGAACACTTTGTCAGACCAGTTGAGTTTCTTGATAGCATAGCTAACCCCATTAGGCATGACAACCTTGTAGTATGTAGAAAACCGAGTCTTCAGTTCTATGTTTCTTGGATCACAAACCACTTCCATTACCTTCGAGAAGTCAATGCCCGATCTATGGAAATCATTTGCAGTGATCAAATGGCCAGAGACAATCTGAGGAGTGCTCTCTTCTGATTGAGGTTGTTCATCTTTCACCCGATAAAAGTGCCTTGGAAACATTAGCACAAGGACTATAGCTACCACACTCAAACTGATTATGGCTCCAACAATAGCCACGGCAATGATCCAAGCACGATTCTTTTTCTTCTTCGTATTTTGGGAGTCAGTCGAGTTCCTGATCTCTGTTCCAGATATAATGACAGTAGCAAATTTGGTAAGTTGGTCTGGAAGGGTTCCAGAAAGATTATTGTTTGACAGATCCAACAGCGTCAAGCTTTTCATATCAGCGAAAGAATTTGGCACCTCGCCAGTGAAATCATTGTTTGAGAGATCAAGAATCTCCAGCTGTGTTAATTCACCAAGACTTGACGGTAAAGGTCCACTGAAGTGGTTATGACTAAGGTTAAGCGCCATCCTTGTGGAAGGCATTCTTGGAATTGTTCCATTCAATCAGTTATCTCCAAGCTCCAGCTCTATCAGAGAAGTCAAGCTGCTAATCGTATCAGGTATAGAACCTTCAAACTCATTTCCATGCAAGTCCAAGAATGAGAGCTCAGTCAAAATTAGCAATTGCAAGAAGAAAACACTCCAGAGAGTTTGTTCCTGGCTCAGATTTAAATGTGTTTAAGTTTGTCAATCTGAAAACTTCTTCAGGAATCATACCTGTAAAATTGTTTGATTGGAGTTGCAGCACAACCAACTGCTGAAGATCGCCCAATTCCTTCGGAAATTCCACCTTCCATACGATTCGATGCAAGGTTCAGCAGCGTCAGGTTCTTGATATGGCCAATCCTGCAGAGGGATCTGGGGAACTCAAATTATTCCCCGTCGAGCTCCAGGTACTTTAGACCAGAGAGATTGCCAATTGTTTTGTAGAATTGTCCCCAGAAAGTGAATTCTGACCTAAGCCACAATCGGAGAGGCTTAGAGATGAACCCACCGCCGGAATGGCACATTCGAGGCGATTGCTGGTGAGATTCAGGGACTCCAGCGTAGGATATGAGAGGAAGTCTGATGGAATGTTGTCGTTAAGTTGATTGTAGCTGAGGTCCAAGTTCTTGGCATTGTTGATGCAGTCTGACTCTGATTGTTGTTTTGGTGTTGACACCGATTTTAGTTTAAGTTGATGACTATGATTATGATTAAGTCCTGATCGGGGATCAGGCATGGTATGGAAAATCCTAACCTGGAGGGTTAGGTGTGGAAAATTCTAGCTTGGAGGGCTAGGTGTTGAAAAGTCCTAATTCGGAAGGGTTGGGTGAAAATTCCTAGCTTGAAGGGCTAGGTGAAAAGTTCTAACTTGGAGGGTTAGGTGAAAAGTCCCAACTTGGAGGGTTAGGTGAAAAAGTCCTGGCTTGGAGGGTCAGGTCCTAGCTTGGAGGGCTAGGTCTGGAAAAGACCTAATTCGGAAGAGTTGGGTAAAAAGTCCTAGCTTGGAGGGCTAGGTGAAAAGTCCCAACTTGGAGGGTTAGGTGAAAAGTCCCAACTTGGAGGGTTAGGTGATGAAATCCTAGCTTGGAGGGCTAGGTTGGAGGAAATCCTAGCTTGGAGGGCTAGGTTTGAGTCCTTGGATCGGTCTGGTGACCGATCAGGGAAGTTGGCACGCTGCTCCTTCGTGGATCGGTCTGGTGACCGATCCAGCGATGACTGATCGGTCTGGTGACCGATCAGGGAGCAGGTCGTTGCCTCGCTGCTTGGCTCCTGATCGGTCCGGTGACCGATCAGGAAGCAGGCAGTTCACTCACTGCCTTGCTCCTGATCGGTCTGGTGACCGATCAGGGAGCAATCAGTGAGTTGAGTTCCCCCGTTGATCAAGTCCTGAACGGTCTGGTGACCGATCAAAGACTTAGGATTTGATTTTCGCGGTTACTGTTCACTCAGACATGGACCGATCAGGCTTGAGCCTGATCGGACAGTGTCTGTCCTGATCGGTCTGGTGACCGATCAGGCTTGTGTCGCCGCGAGAACTAGGAGTCCCAGCTAAGCGGTGGATCGGTCTGGTGACCGACCCACGAGCCCTGAATCGGTCCGGTGACCGATCACTTTAATTCAAATTGCACTGTCAGACGCTCTGATCGCGTCTGACCGTATCCGATTCTCTGCATTTGATCTCTGATACTTGATTTACTAAGTGATATGTTGTTCTAATGCTCTGATTAAGCTGCAGGTGACAGGGAAGGAGTCAAACACTCAAGGAGAGTCAATGGAAGCCTTTCCTTGGAGCAGGATTGTCCGCTTTCCATCTCAGGTTGCAACGGGCACTGGCGCTGGCTGGAGCTGCTGACTGGGGCTGATCTGAGGGAAGCTTAGGGAGTCCAGAAAAGCTCAGTGGTGGCTGGTGGTTGCAGGTGAACAGCTGGAGGCTGCAGTGAGATGTTGTCACCTGGCGCTCAGTGGAGAAACAAAAGGGCGTAGTGGAGTGTTCGGTAGAACAACTTTCTGGCTTGAGTTCTTGTTGCGCAAGTGTTTTCTCCACACCTTGCTTGTGCATTCTGAAGTTCCATCATCTTGAGCAAGCTACTGCAATCTTGAAGCAACCATCCTTGCTTGAGCACTTGGAGGAAGGAACAAGAAGGCTTTGAGTCCAACGGCGAGAAGACACGAAGAAAGGGTTCTTGCGTGAGATCGTGGCTGGGTAGAGCTCGGAAGAAGCTTGCTGTGTTCTTGTCTGTGCTAAGTGCTAAGTAAGATTTTTCTTGTGTTTCATTGTGCTTAAAACTATATCTTTGATTAAAACGCTGTGGAGAGGTTACTCCACCGAGAAGGAGGTTGCTTTCTATCCGGTGTTCACCGGGGCTTGATCTGTCGACGATCAAGGGATCGCCCACTTTAAGGGCACGCTAAGGAGTAGGGGCAAGTTATCCCCGAACCTTGTAAACCCTCTTATTAGCGTCTTGCATTTGCGCTTAGCTTAGGGTTTTGGTTTTCTGCATACTCGGTTTCTATTCTTTCCGCTGTGCTACTAAACGGTTTAAGTGCAGAATTTTGATAAGTGCTAAAGTTCAAGTGATTGGCTATATTCACCCCCCCCTCTCTAGCCATCCGAGTTCCAATAGGCATATCTTGTAAGTCCTGATGGAATGGCACCGTTGAAGTTGTTCTGATTGGTAGCAAACCGGTAAAGGTTACTGATCATGGACAAAGTATTTGGAATCTCGCCATTCATTTGATTGTGAGAAAGGAGAAGTATCTCCAACTTGGTGAGCTGACCCAACTCATCAGGAATCCTCCCTGATATCTGGTTCCAGCTTAAATCCAAAATAGTGAGGTTTGTGTGAAGGCTAATCTCCGTAGGGATTTCTCCAGCAAGAAGATTATAAGACAGCACCAGTTCCCTCAATCCACGGGCTTTCCGAAGAGAAAAATGCCGCCGGGGCTGGGGCTGGGCCTCAGGATTCCAACAGGAGACTTCACCGGTGAGGGAGACTTCGCTGGTGACGTGTACTGCGCAGCAGTTGACTTCGCCGTCGTTCTTTGATCGCGAGGGCGCACGCGAGGGCTGGCGCTCGGGATTTAGGGCACTGGTCGAGTGAGGGAATTTTGATCGCAAGACTCGGCGAAGTCACGCGAGCTACACGCATTTTTTTTGTCATTTTGTGTTCAGGACAGAGGGACAGAGGCGAGTTCGGGACAGAGGATCTGAACTGGGCAACTTCTCACACGGCTAAGCCACTTCTCCACAGAGGAGAAGAAATAGTTACGTGAAGCAACATCCACCACCGTGAGCTTCCTCTCCATCGAGGAGAAGAATTGAGGTGCGTTGCTTCTTCAAGTTGTGCCGCTTCTCCATATTGCCGTAAGCAACTTTGCAATTCTTCTTCTCCCATGGGAGAAAGTTGCCGTGAGCAACTTGTCCTCTCCCATGAAGAAAAATTGCACTCCATGAAGGCGCCACAAGCTTGATCGTGAGAAGAGAAGAGAGAAGGAGAGGAGAAGAAGAGGAGAGATCTAGGGTTTTTCTAGTGTTGGATTAATTAATTGGATCGATTAACCTCATTGGTTTTATGCTACCATGGGGTATATATAGGGCTACGATAGAGATCATGAGGAGGAGTTGGATCTTGACCTACTAATGGATCAAGCCCGGTCCATTAATGAGGATCCATTCCACTAAAGGATCCCCATTGAATTACCTCACCAACCCCCATATTTACATATGGGATCCACTTATTACGAGTCGTCCATCCCCCCGTGTTTAAGATATCGAATGTCCATTAATTAATTTAAATTATTGACAATTTAAATTAATTAACCTCTGGATCCTTGACTAGTACCACTCGACCTTATCATCATGTCGGATCAAATCCACCTGCAGGGTTTAGCATGATGAACCTTTCGAGCTCATCAAGGGGGCATCATCAACCCGACTCACCAGGCATGGATTCCGTCAATAATCAACAGCACATCATATTATTAATATTATCTCCCAACTTACCGGGCCTATCGATCTAACAGAATAGATCTCGCCCATTGGTAAATCAAAGAAACAATAATTAATAATATATGCCCGTTATTATATCGAGATTAAGGGATCATACTCCATAATATACAACTGAGATCCTATCCAATTATCAAGTCAGTTCAAATTGGATAACCTCTGGTTTTGGTCTTGCTCAATATACTCAAAGCACACTAGTGTAATTCTATGGTCAAGACCAACCACACCTAATTACACTACAACCATCCTGATGGGTTGTCCAATTCTATCTCGGTTGTGAGCCTCTATTTATTACTAAGCAAGGAACTGATAACATAATCTTCCGTGTGACACCACACACCTTGTTATCTACAATGCAGAGTAATTGGACTTCATGCATGTACTAATATAAACAGGCATCTAGTGTAGTTGTGATTCTCTTTTCAAAATGAAGATGTTCATATAAAGAAATCATGCCTTTCAATATACACATCTTACAGGAAGTCCCCTAGTTCAGGAGGAGTAGAACAGGTTTTCCCTCTAGCGACTGGGGCTGAAGGGACATTGAGGCAGTCGAATGAAGAAGAACCGCTCTTTCCATCCCTTGTTGGAAGAAGGGAACCCTCCTAAAAACCTATGGTTGGGGCACGCCGTGAAGCTAAATGCCCCTCGTGAGCCAGTAGGAATAAAAAAATGGAAGAAATGGGGGGTTAGAGGGATGTCGAAGAGCTTAAAGATGATGTACGCCCTGTCCATCTGAGCAAAGGCCTTGGGGGTCATTTGGTGGAGAGGAATGTCAAAGTAAGTGGAGATGCTCATAAAGACAGGAGGGAGAGGGAAACGGAACCCTAACTCTACCTGTCCTAGGAAGAAGGTAAAGAAGTCTAGGGGAGGTTCTACAGGCGATTGGTCCACTCTAGGGACTTCTACCGCCGTCTCGGCCGGAATGTCGTAGGCCTCACAGGCCGCTTGTAGGGTTTCCGGCCTCACTCTAGAAGATGTGGACTCATACCACTCCGGTCGGTATCCCTCCTCCGGAGTCCCCTTCTTATCCTGGTCTTTCTTGCTCTCCTTACCCATGGTTCCTAAGGAAGAAGATGAGAATGAAGAAGAAGACTTACGCGTGAGAAAGAGTCCTTAGAGAAAGAAGATGAGGACGATGTTTGTGAATGCTGCTAATCGATGATGTTAGAAGGCAGACGAACATTTTCGCCTCCTCTTTTTATAGGGAGGAAGCTACCTACGTGTGTACAATGGAGGCAAGGCACGTGGACGCGATGAACATCCATCTCGAGGCGTCACCACTGTCGAGGTGGCCATTTGATATGGGCCTGCAATGCATATCAGCAGGAGATCGCGAAGAGAGAAGTTTGTGCACGTGACAAAGGCGCATTCGCGAAGGGGTTTTGTCGCCATTAAGAGGCCCCATGCGCTTTTAATGGATGATAGACAGCTATCATTGTTATGCCTCGAAGTTCACAGAAGCCTTTTTGGAAGACTAATTCAAAGGGATCGCCTTGGACCCAAGGACGAATGTTTCGATTCCTCGGACCCGACAAATCGCCAATGAAGTAGTAATGGATATATCGACCCACCATAGCATAGCTTCTTCGTTACACTACTAGTCTAATCAGTCAACCACACTTCCTTCAATTAAACTTGAAAGGAGGGGCATGTGATGGGGCTGAGTATCCCATGGTTGACACGTGGAATGAAGAAGTTATGTGTCAAGGTCCACCGAGTCTAAACGACTCTCTTAGACTCCCGAGACCTCCTCGGGAGAGTAGACTCCCGAGACCGCCTCGGGCAGGCCTACTCCTGAGACCTCCTCGGGAGGGTAGATTCCCGAGACCACCTCGGGCAGGTAAACTCCCTAGACTCCCTCGGGAGGGCAGATCCCCGAGACCAACTCGGGATGGTATGAATCTGAGACCTCCCCAGGAAGATAGGCTCCTAAAGCCCTTCTGGGAGAGGAAATCTCCCGAGAACCCCTCGGGAAAATGGAGCCCCAAAAAGTCATAGACCCGACAACTCGACTCCAATAACCATTACCCTTGCCTATTCAAGAAAGGTGGTGAATAATTATTGTCATTTACATTCGACAATTAAGGCTCAATAATCGCGGGAGTCATTACCTAAAAGCTATCAGGTAACCGACAAGCACGGACGTGGAGGAGAACGTGGAGGTATGTGTGATCAAGCCTACAAGTATATAAAGTACTCCAAGCCCCCAGGTAAAGGGGTTACGCTCTCTGAACTCACAACTCCTCCTTAATTCTTTTCTTGCGATCGTCTTGAGGGTTGACTTGACCATCAGAGTGGGCTCCAAAGAAAAATCTCCGGTGTGTTCCCATTAACGCTCGTGTTAATCTCGCAGGGTGAGACCTCCTTTCCTTTTTTCGTCGTCCTCGTGAACTGGACTCCGGTGACTGGCTGTTCGCGTTGATTCCTTCCAGAACAACTATAAATATGGAACTCGGTGGAGGTTCCACTACAAGAAAATACTTATTAACAATGGTTTTTCACCGTTGTCGTAGGCTAAAAAAACTGTTGTTAAAGGTCGTGTTGTTAAAAGGGGTGCTCAAAAACAACAGTTAAAACCCGTTTCTTTTAGTCAATGACAACAGTGTGGTAATGATTTTTCACCGTTGTCTTGTAATGTGATCGACAACAATTTAACAATAGTATTAAACCGTTGTTTTTGTGCGATTTAAACAACAGTTTGACAACAAATAAAAAACGTTGTCTTTTGTTTGAGGCAGCCAACAATTTAACAACAAAAAAAAATCATTGTGTTTCAATTAAAAGGCAATAGTTTTACAACAATTTAAAATCGTTGAATTAGGGATTATGTTTAGCATCATTTTAAAACACACTTTAAACTATATATCGATCACACTTCAAACTATATATCAATCAAACTTTATATAAAATTAGTCCAAACATCATCAAAATATCATTGATCAAGAACCATGTATTTGATTCAACTGCGCAAGTGCTGAGATAACATCTCCAAGTCCAGATAATGACCGATTTATGTATTGAGCTTCTTTTAATCTATCCCCAGTAGCTTCAGATTTTTCTACCCTCTCACTTCCCGCAAGATCAACCAGATGAAGACAACCCCTTAGCTTTGCACCAGAAGCTGATTTCTTCCCTTGGATATGAATTGTCAAAACACTAAAACAAATAGAAATATAAAATGAGCATTCACAACTAAAATATTAGAACAAAAGATTCTAGAAGATAATTCTACAGCTTAACAGAAAGATACACACTATCATACAAATACATTCAAGTTTTGTTAGTTCATTGGCAGGTCGAAAGTAGTGGAAGAACATGCAAGACATGGGCGTTGTATCAACAACAAAGTAATTCTAGGAATGGTCCCTACCCAGCACAAACAACAATCCTCTTGTAGAACCAGTTATCATTATTATTATTTGAACTACTGCTACTTCTTCTTTTTCTTATACTACTACTACTATTGCGCATTATCCTATGATATAAGATGACAAAAATTATCTGATGAAGCTGCTTTGAGTTTATATTTCTTCTAGGATTAGAATGATTCTATATATAAAAGTTTAATTAACAACAGAGAGAGACTTTTGCACAAGTTAAGCTGCTAATCAAATTGATATATATATATATATATATATATATCTGTGTGAAAAATTCATTAACTAAAATGTTGTATGTTGCAATTCTAACTTTTGCTGAAAAATAGCTCTCACTTATTAAGCTCTATGGCATAAAAGGTTCGTTCAACAAATTCAAGGAATATACATTTTGATATGTTCAGACTTATCTTCGGATTACAACTTGCAGCCACACCAAAATAGAGTGCACAGATCATGTAGTCACATAAGAAAGGTTGACATGTACAAAATTTTAATTAAAGTTAAAGTATTATAGGTACATTATTAATGCTCAGTGAGGTGCTAAAAAAAGGGGTGTGTATTCAAGTATATTTTTTCACATTATCTAACAAAACTTTAAAGCTGCTAACAATTACCAATTATTAAAGATAAAAATTGGGTGGATTCCAATACAGAATTAATACATAAAATTTTAATTAAAGTTAAAAATTAAAGTGCCCTATAATATAAAAACCATAAGTTATCCTACTTAATTAATGTTGTGACAAACAACTAACATGTACATACCTATTCATAAATATAATCTTGTATGCATTCGGCTACCTCAGAGCACACTTCATCAATTTCTTTTTGAGAGTACTCCACTTTTGTGAACTGTGAACACACATAAATTATATAATCTTAAAGAACAAAACATAATTAATTAAAAAATTGATAACAAAATAAATTCTAATTATTTGAGATAATAAAGATAATATTACTATCGATCGCAATGCATCCCCCTCAATTATTGCAATTTCTTCAGTAATTTGTCTCATAAATCTCATTACATAATAACCACATTGTTTTGCATCTAGCTACCTAGGAACCTATGTTAAAGACAATTCATATGGTTAATGACCAATATACATATTAAAATATTTGATTGAAATAGAAGTATGTTAGGATGTATACTAAAAGCTTTGCTTTTGGCTATAATACATTTACATTTTAAAAGAGAATCAGAAAATCACACAGTGCATATTTATATTAGTATGTGCACAAAATGTCTCATACTTGGCATTGTAAATAACATGGTACATTGTGTCGCACAGAAGATCATGTTATCAAGTTCCTTGTAGAAGTATAAGAAAGAGACTCACAACTGAGATGGAGTTGGACAAACCATCGGGATGGTTGTACTGTAATTAGGTGTGGTTTGTCTTAACCATAGAATTACACTAGTGCACTTTGTGTGCATTGAGTAGGACCAAAAGAGAGGTCATTCAATTTTGTACTGACTTCATAAATTGGATTAGACCTCGGATATATATTATGGAGTATGATCTCTTAATCCCAAAATAATGACGGGCACGTATAATTAATTATTATTTCTTTGACTTACCAATGGGCGAGATTTATTCTGTTAAATCGATAGGCCCGGTAAATTGGGAGATAATATTAATTATATGGTGTGCCATTGATTATTGACGAAATCTGTGCCCTGGTGAGTCAGGATGATGATGCCCCCTTGGTGAGCTCAAAAGGATCGTCATATCAAATCTTGCAAGTGGACTATGGTCCGACATGATGAAAAGGTTGAGTGGTACTAATCAAGGGCCAAGAAGATAATTAATTTAATTGTCAATAAATTAAATTAATTATCGGACATTCGATATCTTAAATACAGGAAGATGGACGACTCATAATAGGTGGATCTCATATGAAAATATAGGGGTTGGTGAGGAAGTTCAATGGGATCCTTTAGTGAAATGGATCTCCATTAATGGATCGGGTTTTGAATCCATTAGCGGGCCAAGAACCAACTCCTCCTCTTGGTCCCTACCTTAGCCCTATAAATACCCCATAGGAGTCATGAAAGAAGAAGAATTAATCCATAATTAATTGAGAATTAATCCAATTAATCTCAATTACCAAAAACCCTAAAACCCTCTCTCCCTCTCCCTCTCTCCTAGGTTACCGGCGCAAGAGGAGAAGGGGTGGTCTTTCTTCTCCTCCTCTCTATCTCCTCCACAGCTCCTTGGCCAGCGTTCATAGTGCAAAGGAGAGGTTGTGCTTCTCTTTTGGTGATCGGCGGCGGCTGAAGAGTGGAAGAGAAGTCGGTGGCGGTGAGGAGAAGGCAGCGCCGGTAGCTTGGTGGAAGAAGGACTCAAAGGAGGAGAGGGATTGTTCTCTTCTCTTACTTTTCTTCTTCCTTGCTTGAGCACACACACGAGGAGAGAAGAAGGGCACTCGGCGGTGAGGAATACTCTTCCTTTAGCTCTGGCGGCGACAGTTTTGGAAGAGGTTGGCGGCGACGGCAATTTCGGGTTGGAGGAGGAAGAAAGGAGCTTCTTCTCTATTCTTCCTCTTGTTCTTCATCTTCCTAGCCTTCCTCTCAGTGTCACCTTGTGGCCAGCTGGACCTTGAAGCTTGAGGTGGCCGGCGGTTTGAGGTGGAGAGGTGGAAAGGGTCACAGCGCAAAGCAAACCCTAGTTTTCTAGGGTTTGTGTTGGTGATTCGAAGAGACTTGAAGAAAGGTGGTTAATTTGAGGCCTTCGGTGACTCCGTGTCTTGGTAGCTCATCTCCCACATGACATCCAGGAGGAGAGGGTCATAAGGTAGAAGACTGTGAGGTAAAAGGCGAGGTATACCTCTCCCTAGCTCCTTTTGTTTTCTTGTTATTTCATGTCATGTTTCTTATCATTGCATGTTGATTAATTAATTGCCATGGATTAATTATTTGTTAATTAATATGTCAATTAATTTATGTCATGGACCCCAACAATAAACACAAAGAACGGCAATCCATTCGTCGTCTTTTCCGCTGTTAATTAACTCGAAAAGTTACAAGGCCTTAACCTTGGTTTTGGCTAAGTTGTGACTTGAGTTAATTGACACGACGACAAGACGGTCGTTTGGGAGACGGGTCTCTATTTGGATTAAATTTTAATCCATAGACATAGATTGGTCTCTCATGTTCGACTCCGTGGTTGCCTAAGAAACCCTCAAGCCATACAAGGGTTCACACCCATCAAAGTACACATACCTTGATTACTTCCCATTGTACATGCTTTCTTCCTTTCCTTCATTTGTTCAATCTTAACACCCTTCATGTTCATGTGATAGTCAATCTTTTAACATCCATTCTTTGTCCATTTTTGTTACAAGTACTAATCAGCTAGAAATGAGCCAACACCTACCTTCAAAATAATGTACTAGATCTTAACATAACGAACAATTAGAAACATCACCGATTAACTTATTAAACCTTAATTATCCCAAATTACCCCGATTAGATTCCAAATCAAGTTTTGGAACCTGAATTTATCAAGTTAACTTATTAGGATTAAATTCCAAATTAAACCTAACCTGCAGGTTAATCAATAGCTCTTCCAAAAGCGCCCAGCAAGCACAAATCAAAGTGCTGCCAAATGTTTCAACTCCCCCAAAGTATCAGAATATTCTGATCAAGAAATACTGTATTCTATAGCACAAGCTACTAGATCAACAAGAGCAAACACCACAAACACAGCACACTCACTAGGGAGCTCACAGCAACCTACAATCAAGGTGCTGCCAATTCCCTATTTCCACTCCAAAATCCTAAACCCAAATTAGGCAACAGAATAATGATAGCATTCCAAAAACTCTTCCAATCCAGAATCAAACTCAATTTAGCCTACTGATCAGCATTAATTAAAAAAAACTCAGATCAAATCTCAAAGCTCACGACAGATGTCAAGAATGGCTGATCAAATTTGTAAGCATTAGAATTCTGGAAAACAAATCTCGCATCCCACCAACATGTTCATTCCAAAAACCAACCTCCAAACCAATAATGTTCCAAGAGCAAACGGAATTAACCAAGCTTACCTTCTGCCTCCCCTGTGCCAAATCTGTCAAATTTGAATAGCTACCGCTATCTAGGCTGTGCGGTGTCCATAGCTCAGTTTCCTCTTCTCCAGTAGCAACCCAAACCAATGCCCGACCAACACAAGTAGGAGGAGCAATCCTAAGCTAACCCAATCAATGGTATTTCCCACAATCGGCTGCAACAAACAGATTATCAAGATATTGCTAGGGAAGATCAAGTCCTTACCCGATTATGGTTGAAATGAAGCCATACCTAGTTTGCTAGCCCTAGCTGTCCATAGCGTCAAGTGGCTCAGAGGAAGGGAGTGGCGTCACTCACATAACAAAGGAAAGGATTGCTCTCATCGGAGAGAAGGAGACGGAGAGGCTTGGGTGGCATCGACCGCGGGTGATGGCTGCAAGGAAAGGAAGAAGAGAGGAGAACAGGCGTCGGGTTCTTCTTGGTTGCGGGCGATTGAAGACAGGTCGGTGCTCGGCTGTGGTTTAGGGCTAACGAGGAAGAAGCTGGGGCACGCGAGCGAATGGGAGAAGAAGAGTCGGTGCTTGGCTGTGGCTGGGTTCGCGACTCAGGGCAATAGAAGGTAGGGCTTATAAGGGGGTGGAGCTTTTTACAGAAAAGACCCTTAATTCTCGAAAATCTAATTCATACACTTAGGGTAAATATTTTATCAATTTAACCCTCTAAATCCGTGTATTCCACTTCAATAAATATCTAGGGTTAAATTACTTACCCTCTAGGATTTTATCTAAAATATATTTTTTTATTTCATAAAAAATACCTTTAATTTTTTATAGTTATTGAAATTACAAGATAGAACTTTTCCATGTAATCGGTGGACTCGATGCACCGAACAGGTCAACCTAAGGTGATTGGGTTGTCTTCGAATTAATACCTCAAATAATCCATAAGAAAGTGCTAATGGAGGGTAATGGGACGAGGTGGTGTTGGTTTTTTCATCTAGATCTCCCCACCCCTGCATTATACCTCTGCCCCTTCTCGATTTTGTCTAATTGAAGAAACTCCGTCGGGCTCGATCTTATGGGGATTAAATAAAAAAAATTGACTATATTTTTTTAATTAAAATTACTTTAATATTATTTTTTTATTAAAAAATATCTTTTTTTTAGACATGTTGCAACTTTGACAAAAAAATATATTTCACATAGATATTAGTTCAATAAAACTATTGTGTATTACCATGTAAGCAACACTAATAGACAACGGTTAGTTAAACCCGTTGTCGTAGGCTCAAAAAGCAAGCTTATAGACATCAGTTTTAAAAAATCGTTGTCTTTGACATACAAAAGACAACGATTTTTTAAAAATAATTGTCTTTTTTCAAAAAAAAAAATGATCAACTACAACGGTTTTTAATGAAACCATTGTTAAATGGAAAAAAGATAACGATTTTCAAAAAAATCATTGTCTATTGGGTGTTGTTGAATCCTAAAATTCTTGTAGTGTTAGACGGTTGGTGAAATAACATTGATTAAATCTATTAGATGATCAATGTATCCTTGTGTCCACAACGAACTTTTCAATTCGGTAGTGATTAAGAAAGAGAAAGTACGGAAGAAAAAGTTAGTGTTACTTGTAGACGTGATCCATGTATAAATCATAAAGCCGAGGAGTAAGAATCCGAGAGATGACGTTAAACAATGCTATACCAATTATGTAAATATTTACTTTTTTATTTTTACAATTTGCTGTGCTAATTTTGTGTGACTTTGCTAAATCAATAACAATAGAAGATTAAATGTTATGGCAAGTATCTGACCGTTCATCCACCCACTCTATATTGATGCCCCGGTTGATTTTGATGTGATCAACCAAGTTAGGTTAGGTCTTGATGGTTTTAATCCCTCTGCTATGTGTGCAGGAGCTTAGGTACAGAGGAAGTCGAGCGTAAGACATAGCGGACGAGAAGGATTGTGCGGGGAAGTGAGCCGACGGGCTCGGTACAATCCGAGGGACGCGGAAGCTGCGGAAGAGTGCACCGGTAGAGCGAGAAGGATGTGCGCGGTGTCCGAGGGATGAGAAGCCAGGAGGAAAGACGCTCGAGGGGCGAAAGGCCAGAGTCGGATTCGGATGAGCCTAACTTCGGTTGGCCGGAAGTCACCCAGAAGACGAAAAACTAATAGACCGATTAGTTTGACCATGTCAAACTGGGCACTATAAAAACAAAGGATTTATTTGCTCGAAAAATGAAGGACTTACTTGCTGGTAAGAAGAATAGAACCCACGACCTCAAAGATACACATTGAGGTGCTTACCACTTCGGATAGCAAGTAATGACAACAAAATCTTGCCGATATTACTACTTAGAGATTACAACAGCGACATGGAGATTCCAATAGCCATCTCGAGTCATCTCGAGGAAAGATAAAGTTTTAATTAAACTTTATTTTTTAAAGGATAATATTACATTATTCTTTAATCAAATCCAATGGATGCAGTTTAATTCCATCCAAGATCAACCATCCAGATTACATCCATGGATCAACGGCCAAGAGAAAAGTCATCAACAATCAATAATCCAGATTTATTCTCTTAGGCTATAAATAGACTTAGAGGTTTTGCTTTAGGATTCATTTTTTTCAATTCTATTGTAATTCTCTAAGTTTAGTGACTTCAGTTGTAAGGCTTATCCGCCACAAGGAGAGTTTTTTTGAGCTTTAACCGTCTTGGAAGCAACGACCAAGTTGCAACCAAGTTTTTTTAATAGATGAGTTTCCACCACTTTTCATTAGCCGTCTATTCACCCCCCTCTAGCTGGACCAACCCGATCCTACACTCTAATATAACTATCTCTACAGCATACACAATCTAACAGGACTAACATTGTAAAAGAGCCATCCGTTAATTAAATTAATGCTAATTTGTATAATTTTTAAAAAGTATGGTAAGGTCTTAAATAATCATTAATCTAATTTCTTAATTTTTTTTAATAGATGGATCAAAATTTAATTGATTGTTGTTGGGCACAAACTATGAGCAACTTCTCAATTTCGCAGGTATTTAATAATCGAGTCTCAGTTTTGATAAATTAATGGTGATTTTTTTAATGAACGGTTGACCGAAAAATACTGGGCTGATAAGCCATTTGTTGTGAATGCTTCTCGATTATAGTGATAGCTAGTGAAAAATTTTCTATGGAACCAAGTTAGTCACTCTTAAAAAAAATTGACGTAACCTGAATATCTAGTGACAATTAAAAAAAATATTTTTTCATATAATTAATAAAAAAACTTAAATAAATATATATTAATTAATTTTTAGCCTCCAACATTTTTTAAAATATTTTTGGGAACTTAACCTTAAATAACTACTCTTTCTATCCCTATGTCAGATAAAAAACATTCTCACTCCCTGACAACTCCTATGTATTTACTTAAACTCCCTCTTATACGATTTTACTTAATTGTCCTCTCATTACTTTCAAACTCTCTCCCCTTCGAATCTTCTTCCCGGACTTAGAGCTGCGTCGAAGGTAAAAATTGGTGATCGTCGAAATGACTTTCAGTGAGTGTTGAAGTCAAAAATCACAGAGGCGACAGTATCTGACTTTTACCTTCAAGTGCAGAGCTTAAAGCTTTGATTCGAAGTGTCTTTCACCTTCAACCAAGTGAAGACTCACCTTTCACCTTCAACCCAAGAATCATCGATAAACATCAGGTTTGAAGAAGTAAAAAGGTGGTAATCACAACAACCAGAGGATTGCTAATGTGAATAAGTGGTCTCCGTTGTATTTCAAAGGCAAAAACAGAGTTATTTAAGTAGAATGTCCGTTATGTTTTTGTGCCCTAAATGTTGACCGATTTGTTTATCTTGTTTGTAGAATGAAATTAAGATCATTGTTTATGTATGTTTCTTAAAATTGTGTGAAAAATTAAAGTTTTAGTTCATGGGTATTGTTGATTTTGTTAGGTTGAATAAAATTAGGTTTTGGTGTTCAAATTATAATTTCTCTGAATAAGTTTGTATTACCTCTTCTTCAATTCAAGTAATGAATGGCATATATGTGTATTTTGTAGTGATTATCAATAAACTGAGTAATGTACCCAATTTAAGCACTTTGATGCCTAAAATTTTAGGATTTGTACTTTAGAGTATGAATGAGTAAATTGTTCAATTTGTTGTGGTGTTGATTTTGCTAACTTGAATAAAATTAGTTTTGGTGTTAGAATTACAACTATATGATTGTGTTTATGTTTTATCTTTAGTTGATGAATTGAAAGAGATAAGTTACTTTTGAGCATTGATTATTGATAAACTGAATAATATACTGAATTTAAGCTAAGTGCTAAAATAAGCTCCAATTTTTTATGGTTTCTACTTTATGCTAAGAATTATAAATAAATTAGTTTTGGCTAAATTGTTCCTATTTTTAGTGGTGTCGATATTAGTAGTTTGAATAAATTAAGTTTTAGATTTCTAATTGCTAAATGTGTTTGTGTTTTATCTTCTCTAATGGAATGATTGAATGATTTATGTGGTGATTATGTAGTTATTATCAATAAACTAAATAATATACTCAATTTAAGTGGTATGATACTCAATTTTGTATGGTTTGTATGTGATAGTATGATTGATAACTTAATTTGCTTTTGCTTAATTTACTTTTTCTGTAGAAATGAGGAAAAAAGATCTTACAGGGACCACCATTGAGGTTAAGGGGAAATCAATGGTGAAAAATAAGGGTAAGAGAGTAATGGAAGATGAGGTAAAGAGCAAGAGCAGCAAACAATCTTATTCGCGTTGCTCTCCAACATATTTCAAAGATGTACTGGGTAAAGTGTTACCAAATATGAGTAATAAGCAAAAATAGAGGATTAAAAGCACTCCACTTGCTCTATGGCTTGAGATGCCTATCAGTAGTACCAGAATTGATTAAGTTTTAAAGAGATTCCAACTATTGCCTTCTCGTTCTTTCTTGTTTGGTGACAACATTATAGTTCTACTTACTTCGACTGAGTTTAGGATTGCCCTTGGTTTGGCCCATGTGAGGCAACCGGTTGATCTAGATGCGAGCATGGAGTCCAAATTTATTCTTAGGCTATTTGGAGGAAAAGTTGACAACATAAATAGGACCATAATTCATGATAATATACGGCTATTAGTTGGATCTGAGAAAGAATCTGAAGTGGATAATTTTGTTAGGTTGTTTATTTGTCTTCTATTTAATTATGTTATTTTTCCTATTAGTAACTATTCTACTCCTTGATTTATTATGACCTACATTGATAACTTGACAAGGTTCTTTGATTATTCGTGGGGAGATGCAACATATAGATTTTTGTGTCACCAAATTATCATGCATACCGGTAATGGCAAAGGAAATGGTGATTGCAAAATATATTTAAACGGTTGTACTGTTGGTTTAATGGTCAGTTTTTAATTTTTAAAGTGCAATTGTGATATGTTTAATATTATTATATTGATCTCATTATGTATTCAGGCATGGTTATACGAAAGAATTCCTTCATTTGGACATGCACGTTCTTTATATTGTTTCCCCCGGGTGTTTAGCTGGGAACGGAGTAAGATATCCATCAAATATAATGTTGCTGAGAGATTATTTTCAGGAATTGATTTTAGTAGGGTAAGTTGCTATGTATTTAGTATGTTTTTTTTTTGTAGATATGATTGTAGAAGTAACATTTTATTTATAATTGTGAAAAGATGTTAGATACAGTACCATTTCCAGATGAGAAGATACTCTTAAGTGGTAAGCAGGTAACTTTTTCTGTAAATATAGAAATAATAAAATTATTATGTTAAATAATAATGATAAGATATTTTTTGACTATGTTACTTAAATTTTTCAGGTGTCACTTTGTGTGAGATGTTTTGGATTTCCTAATACTCAGAGGATTCTCGAACTAATTGTTGTAGATAAGAGTAATGAGGAGGAGGCAAAAAAAGTGAGTGAGGATTTAGATGGAGTGAAAGATAATTTTATTTTAGAAGGGAATAAGATTGTTGAGGTTGAAGTTGGTGGTGAAAATGAACTTGTTGGGTTGCAGAAGTTGAATGTGGAAATGACAACTGCCAACATTGATGATAATGTTAATTTGATGATAAAAGATGTTATTTCTGAATTAGATAAAGAAAATACAAGATTAGTAGGATCTGATTCAGAGAATGCTTCTGCTAATAAGAGGCACAGTGGTGATGGATTTGAAGTAGAAAAAAATTTTGTGCCTAGAGCTGATTTCGAAGTGGTTCAAGAGAAGATCACTTTTCTGGGATTGACGTTGCTACTTCAAAGCAAAGAAGATCAACCATTTTCAATCTTCTATTGTGGATACTGTGAGGACTAGAGTTGATCGTGTACCGAAAATGTAACACCCGAATTTTTCAAAATAAACAAAAAAAAATCTTTTAAATGGTCAGAGTGAGAGATCAATCCTGCAACTCACGGGTTGGGGATAATTTTAAGTTACCAATCATTTTAGTGATCTTTTTATTAGAATATTGAATCGATATTAGATAAGTAATAGTAAGCATCTTTTATGAGTGATGCTTCAACTTCCACTTAGTATATAAAGGAGTGGAAGAAGAGAAAACCAAGAGTTTCTCATTCTTCTTCTTCTTTGCCGAAAACAAGAAAAGAACTAGGGTTTCTCCTCTTCTTTTCTTGTGCCCAAGATCTGAATCGTGCGAAGGAAGTGGATGAGGAGTACCACGCTAGATCCTATGTCGGTATAGTGAGTTCTAAGCGTAAGGATGTAAGTAGATCTCTCACATGCAGTAAAAGTAGTTCTCTAATGAGTTTTAAACATGATTTTCAAGTCTTTTGTGTGATGTGATCCTAGTATAGCAAGACCAAGGTCTTGATTTGCCCAAACGCGAGGTTTTGGGATTTCGGCACGCAATGTGTTCGATATCGATGTTCTGAGTAAGACCAAGGTCTTACTAAGCCCTAGAATGAGTTCTTGGACTAAGAAATAAGATAAGAAACAAGACCGAGGTCTTGTTGTGTCCTAAAACAAGTTTTGGGAACATTACCTTTTTAAGTGCTAAGTTATACATTTTAAATACAAGCATGAGTACAAGTTAATTATATTACTTTGAAAGACCGATGTCTTTTTGGCATGTACCGGGCCGATGCCCATGAGATCTAGGTGAGCTAGTAAGACGTCCTATTAGGATTCGGTGGCTAGCTACCTCGAACCTATTAGGGATGCGCGCATTGGTACTATGCCAGGCCCAAAGGAGGATGTTTATTATTTTGAAGTATAAGTGTATAAGTTTCAAGTTTTTCAAAAGCAAGAAATCATTTCAAGCATGTTACACATTTTTCATTTCAAGCAAAGTTTCCAAATGCAATCATGTGTTACAAGTGTATTCATGAGTTTATTCATTTTAAGCATAGCATTTTCAGTACATATGTTTAAAAGCAAGCATTCTTGACCAAGAGCATGTTTGATATCGATTGCATGTTTTTGTGAGATAGGTATCTACATACTAAGCTATTTGCTTATAGTTGCATCCTTTTACTGCAGATAAAGGTAAAGGGAAGATGTAAGGCAGGAGGCTCAAGGATGGATGATTCATGTCAGTGGCTGCGGAACTGTGGAGTAGGATCCTTCGAGATGAGTTTTGTTTAGCGTTTAAAACTCTAAACAATAGAACATTATGAGTATTTTCTTTTGAGTTTATGTTAGTAGTTTACTTCCGCAAAGACTTTAAGTTTGAGTAGTTAATTTGGAGTTTGAAATGCATGCAAATGGAGTATGATTATGGTTATTATGTTTGTGAGTCTATAATCTTGTTGTGTAGTTGAAGTAGAATGTATATATATACTTGAACGGTGTTTTTGAAACCTGGAAACTGAAGTTCCAGGCGTATCAGTCGACTGATGCAGGTATCAGTCGACTGGTCGAGGGAACAGAAACATTCGGGCGAGTGAATCCCAGGTGCAATCAACTGCACCAGTCGACTAGTAGGATATCAGTCGACTGGTGCCAATTTAAAACAAAAAGTGTTGTAGGGCTGATGGTTATTGCTTCAGTCTTGCAACTAAGAGGTCTAGGAGTCAAATCCTGGCAAAGCCAATAAAATTAATTTTTTTTTTATTTTGGCTGGCCCAGTAGTAAAGTCAACGTAACAGCCCTATAAGGTCAAAGTTAGCAAGAGAGGGTTATTACATGTTTGGTATCAGACTAAGTTTTCGCCCTTCCGCCACACTGACATCGAGTATCAATCCGGCCTCCTACCAAGTTAGAAAGTGCATATGTTTAGTTTTATATACATGTCCTATATACATGTCTTTATTTGACTGTTTGTCTTAACAGATGCTATTATGTGCATGATCAGTATATGCTATTATGAGTATGATGATAGTGAAGTATTCTTTCAACATATGCTATATGAGTATGTTGATATGAGTATGATGATAGTATGATGATATGACATATGATATATGAGTATGATGATGAGTATGATGATATGGCATATGCCATATGAGTATGATGATATGACTAGGATGATAGTGAAGTAATTGTTGATGCAGTCTGACCCGATTGTTGTTTTGGTGTTGACAACGATTTATGTTTGGTTAAGTGAATTCGGATTAAGTCCAGGTGGATCTGGGAGATCGCACGCTGGAATGGGAAAAGACCTAGTGGGACTAGGCACACCTAGTGAGACTAGGTGATGTCCAGGGGGATCTGGGAGATCGCACGGTGGCATGAGAAAAGACCTAGTGGGACTAGGCACACCTAGTGGGATTAGGTGAAGTCCAGGTGGATCTGGGAGATCGCACGCTGGCATGGGAAAAGACCTAGTGGGACTAGGCACACCTAGTGGAACTAGGCACACCTAGTGGGACTAGGTGACGTCTAGGTGGATCTGGGAGATCGCACGCTGGCATGGGAAAAGACATAGTGGGACTAGGCACACCTAGTGGGACTAGGTGAAGTCCAGGTGGATCAGGGAGATCGTACGCTGGCATGAGAAAAGACCTAGTGGGACTAGGCACACCTAGTGGGACTAGGTGAAGTCCCGGTGAGTGAAGCTGGGCACGGAGTCTTGGTCTGGGGGACTGAGCACGAGTAAGAGAAGGTTAGGGAGCCCGTTCTCATAACTTTAGGTTGAATTGGAAGTCTCTGGATCGGTCTGGTGACCGATCAGGGAGTTGGCACGAACTTCTGTTGTGGATCGGTCTACCGATCCAGAAAGGGTTGATCGGTCTAGTGACCGATCAGGGAGAGAACAGATGTTTTTTGGTTTGACGTGGGTTTAGATCGTTCTGGTGAACGATCAGAGAACCTTGATCGGTCCTCATGACCGATCAAATTGTTGCAAGGTTTCTCACCTGGACCGATCAGGAGGGCTCCTGATCGGTCAGGGAGTGACCTGATCGGTCCCCAGATCGATCAGGGCACCACCTCATCGGTCGGGTGACCAATCAGTAGGGTTTGGCCTGCACAACTAAAGGATCTATCCTCAACTGTTGGATCGGTCCGGTGACCGATCCACGTTCTGTGATCGGTCAGGGTGACCGATCACAAGAAGGTCATGATTCCTGGTTTCTCACCGTGGACCGATCAGGATGGAGCCTGATCGGTCTGGGCCTATCCTGATTGGTTCGGTGACCGATCAGGATCCTCTTTGATCGGGCGGGTGACCGATCAGTAGCTGACTTTAATTCAAATACGCTGTCAGAAGTTTCTGATCGCGCTCTGATTTTCTTCTGAACACTACTGTTATCTGTTCTGAATTCCTGATAATTGATTCTCTATTGATTTACTATGCTAAACATCTGCTAAGTGTGCAGGTAACTCAGGGATTAATCAAGGAGGGTCAACCGAGCCTTTCACTACGACAGTTTGGCTGGTTTCTGTCTGCAGGAAACAACGTCTTCTGGCGTGAGCTGCAACGGCTGAGAAGCTGATGACTTGGGGCTCGACTGGAAAGGGTTCAGTGAGTCTAGAGGAGGTTAGGGGTGTAACGACCCGGAAAATTCTCTTAATATTTTCTTAAAATATTGAGCATGTCTAGATAATTTTTCGAGGGGCCCAGAAATAATTATGTAAAATTGGGCCTAGAAATCCATGTTTTCTCATTTAAATTGAGAAAACTAAGCACAAATGAGCTTTAAATGGGCTCCAAAAATAGGTATTAATTAGGTACAAATTAATATAAATTAGGTAAAATTAATATAAATATAAAAAAATTTTATTTAGGAATATTGGCATAATTATGGGTGATTTTAGGGGGATTTTCGGAATTTAGGGAATAAGAATAATAAAATAAATGAAATAAAAATAAATAAAGGTGCATGAGCCAAGGATTGAACCTTGGACCTCTTGTACAACCATGTAAGCCTTAAGCAACTCACCTAGCAAGAGATTATTATGAGGAAATAAAGTGGATGGTGGTTAAGGAGTAGAAGAAGATGAAGAGTCATGGAGAGACTCTTCATTTACCTTCTTAATGGGCTATTAAAGGGGGGTTTTGGAGTTACTTCTTCTCCTCATTCCTTGCATTTTCAAAACTCATTCATCCCCTCATCCTTGCCGAGCACCAAAGGGAGGAGTTCCTTGGAGAAAACTTCACAAGAGGTCTCATCTCTCAAGATCTCAAGTTCCTACAAGGTGACAAGGATTAGTTGTGGTCAAGAGATACCAAGTCCTCTTCCTTCTCCTCTTTCAAGGTTCGAAAAATCAAGAAAACTAAGGTAAGACTCTCTCACCTGTGGTATAATAGTTACCTCTGATTTCCATGATTTTTGGCATGATATACGGGTTAGTTTTCGGATTTAATGTTGAAGGGAAACAAAATCAAGGTTCCCATGTTCAAAGGTTTCGGCCAGCATGTTTAAAAGGTCCATAATTATGCTAAAAATCATGATAATGTTATTTAGTGTTCCCTTATGATGTTTAGAAGTTAAGTGAAATTTTTGAGAATTTTTGGAGTACCCTAGGACACCCTAGGGTCTCGGCCAACATGAAAGAAGCAAAACCCAGAACCTTAAGTTCAAGGGTTTCAGCCACCATGTTTTAAATGTCTAAAAATATGTTAAAAATCATGATAATGTTATTTAGTGTTCCCTTATGATGTTTAGAAGTTAAGTATAATTTTTGGGAATTTTTGGAGTACCTAGGGCACCCTAGGGTCTCGGCCAACATGAAAGAAGCAAAACCCAGAACCCTAAGTTCAAGGGTTTCGGCCACCATGTTTTAAATGTCCATAAATATGTTAAAAATCATGATAATCTTATTTGATGTTCTCTTATGATGTTTATAAGTTAATTATAATTTTTGGGAATTTTTAGAGTACCCTAGGACACTCTAGGGTTTCGGCCAACATGAAAGGGGCAAAACCAAGGTCCCTATGTTTATGGGTTTCGGCCACCATGATTTAAATGTCTATAAATACGTTAAAAATCATGATAATTCTATTTAATATTCCCTTATGATTTTTAGAAATTAATTGTAATTTTTGGGAATTTTTGGAGTGCCCTAGGACACCCTAGGTATTCGGCCAACATGAAAGAAGCAAAACCCAGAACCTTAAGTTCAAGGGTTTCGGCCACCATGATTTAAATGTCTACAAATATGTTAAAAATCATGATAATGTTATTTAATGTTCCCTTATGATGTGTAGAGGTTAAGTATAATTTTTGGGAATTTTTGGGGTAACCTAGAGGCCCATATGGTTCGGCCAACCCCAAGGACCCAATGATTGGGGTTGAGTCTTTAACATCAACATATGTTTATGATGTGCCATGTTTATGGATGATATGCTATGTTATGAATGATATGCCATGTTATGAATGATATGCCATATTTACGAAGGATATGCCATGTTTATGAATGATATGCCATGGTTAGGCACGATATGCCATGTTTATGAATGATATGTCATGTTATGAATGATATGCTATGTTTACGAATGATATGCCATGCTTACGAATGATATGCCATGCTTATGCATGATATGCCATGTTATGAATGATATGCCATGTTATGAATGATATGCCATGTTTACGAATGTTATGTCATGTTTATGAATGATATGCCATGTTATGAATGATATGCCATGTTTACGAATGTTATGTCATGTTATGAATGATATGCTATGTTTACGAATGATATGTCATGCTTACGAATGATATGCCATGCTTATGCATGATATGCCATGTTATGAATGATATGCCATGTTATGAATGATATGCCATGTTTACGAATGTTATGTCATGTTTATGAATGATATGCCATGGTTATGAATGATATGCTATGTTATGAATGATATGCCATGTATACGAATGCATGCTATGCTCTATGAATGATGTGTACATACACCATGTCTAAGAAGGAAAATGATGAATGACAAGTATGATGAATGAAAGAATGAAGCTTATGCCTTTAAGGCATAAATATGCTAAACGGCACGGTCGATGGTCGACGGTACGACGGTCGAGAGGACCGGTAAATTGGCCGGTAGATGGGCCGAGCCGTAACAAGTTATGTTATGATAAGTATGCCATGAATGACTTATGAATGATGAAGCATGAAAAGTATTTTTACTTTATGTATGGGCTTGTACCGGACCGAAGTATGGGTCCAAGGGATGGGCAGCTTAAGAACTCCCCGGTGATGGACTACCGCAGCTGTCCACGGTTCTGGCACTACCGTAGCTGTGCAACAGGGATGGGCTCCTTAAGAAGCGCCTCGGTTCGGGGACTACCGATTATGCTGTCCTTACCCTAGTAGGTCGGGGCTAGCTACCTCGGATTTACTAGGGATGCGCGCTATGATGTATGTATGTGGTACAAGCCGGGGACCCCAAATGATGTTATGATGATTATGTTTAAGAAATGAAAAGTATGTTTTTAAAGATTAAGCATCCTTATGATATATATGCATTGCCCATGCATTCATTATGGAAAAGTATGTTTATGAAAAGTAGTTCATGAAAAGTATGATTTTAAACTAAGCATCCATATACGTATATGCATTCCACCCATGCATTCATACACGTTATGCATTATGTTATGATAATGATGTGTTATGCTTATGCTCCATGTTAAAAGATATGTATGAGAATGAATGATCCATGATATGATTAGGGTAAGAAAATGCTCTTATGATATCCTAGAATGTATGCCTATGTTTATGCCATATAGGTTGGTTTATATCTTATGTTTATAGTTATGCCATGAAAGATGTCATGTTACTATGTTTATGATTTATGCCATGAAAGATGCCATGCTACTATGTTTATGATTTATGCCAAGAAAAATGTCATGCTACTATGTTTATGATTTATGCCATGAAAGATGTCATGCTACTATGTTTATGATTTATGCCATGAAAGATGTCATGCTACTATGTTTATGATTTATGTCATGAAAGATGTCATGCTACTAGGTTTATGATTTATGCCATGAAAGATGCCATGCTACTATGTTTATGATTTATGCCATGAAAGATGCCATGCTACTATGTTTATGATGTCTGCCATGAATTATGTCATGCTTAGAATGTTTACCATGTTTATGTGCATGTCATGCTAAAGTGATTTAAGACGTTATGTTTTAAGTAGAGCACCCAGTATGTTAAAGTTCACGTGCTCATTATGAGATGATGAACGATGAATGGTTTTTGTGAGTAGGAAAGAGTCTTACTAAGCCTGTGTGCTTATAGTCTTCTTTCCTTATACCGCAGATCATGCAAGGGGATAACGAGGAAGCAGCAGGAGGGCCTGAAGTATGTGTGTGTTGGTGACTTGGCCCATGAAATCGAATGTGTTAACCGTTTATGCTAAGAACTTTATTTTTGCTACCTATATGCTCGAATAGTGACTTATGGAACTTTATGATAAGATGTCCAGTATGATATGACATGAACCTTATGGTATGATGTTAAGCATGTTATGATATGATGATTAAGCATGATCTTCATATGTGAAGTTCCATGTCATTGTATGAGGGATGGTAGTAGGGGCATGTATATGTAAGGTTTAAGTTATTCCGCTGCAGTATGATGTTACATGCCTTAAGTATGTCAGCGTAACGCCGCTTTAGGAGCGGGAATAGTGACTTATGGAACTTTATGATAAGATGTCCAGTATGATATGACATGAACCTTATGGTATGATGTTAAGCATGTTATGATATGATGATTAAGCATGATGTTCATATGTGAAGTTCCATGTCATTATATTAGGGATGGTAGTAGGGGCATGTATATGTAATGTTTAAGTTATTCCGCTGCAGTATGATGTTACATGCCTTAAGTATGTTAGCGTAACGCCGCTTTAGGAAAAAAAAAAGCGGGCGTTACAGGTTGGTATCAGAGCCGTTACCATCTCACTACACACACATCAAGCCCTCTCCTGCAGCTTCCAAGTAAGTACCTCTTTACATATCTGATAGTATTAAGATGTTTTATGATCTTAAGATATGCATGCATGAACGGTATTAAGATATGCAAGTATGACGGTATTTATGATGAAAAGTACGTTACGATAGGTAACGACGAATGATGCTTTATCTTATTTTAGGAATTTGATATTTAGAATAATATAGGTGTAGAAAAGAAACTATAATTTATGATATTATGTATAATCTATAATATAGTCACCTGTAGAAAATTATCTGATAGCCTACCCATAGGAGATTTTAACACTCTCACCTATGTTAGCGTATAGCATTAGTTCCATGATATTAATACTGATATAATTAATGGTATAGGTCATATGGTATAACTTAGGTAGGGACGCATAGGGTAGGGTTCTAATTATGTTAACACTTACTATAGGTTATGGGTCACTGATATCTTATATAATATATAAGACTACCTTAAGTTATTTTATGGTAATATAATAAGTAGGATCTCACTTATTCTATAATAATCATACAACTAATATAATTCGTAACTCGGACTGAGAACTAATATTTGGAAGCATACGATTATTAGGTTTACCCATAATTAAAATAAGTATATAACTATGATATATGCATATAATTATATCATGGAGTTAATAATGACATTAGCCAATTATATGTCAAAGAGATAATCAGAACTTCGATATATACAGCGATGCTTCCAAGCTAAGACTTGGAGCTGTACTTAGGCAGAGTGGTAAGGTCATTGCTTATGCCTCTAGGCAACTCAAGGAACATGAGCAGAACTACCCCCCCCTCATGATCTGGAACTGGCCGCAGTGGTCTTCGCTCTTAAGATATGAAGGCATTTTCTATACGGAGCGCAGTGTCGAATTTATACAGACCACCAGAGTCTGTGATATTTCTTCACTCAGAAGGACCTGAATATGAGGCAACGCCGATGGCTTGAGTTGGTGAAGGGCTATGACTGCGGGATCTTCTACCATCCTGGGAAGGCAAACAAAGTGGCCGAGGCACTCAGCCGGAAGTCAAGTGCCACTTTGATGTCCATATCTGGATTACCCCGACCACTCGAAAGAGAAATGGTTAATCTTGGGGTCGAGGTCATCACCGGATGGCTTTGCACCATGACAATATCACCCACGCTGTTTGGGGATATATTGGAAAAATAGAGTAGTGATCTGAGTCTTCAGAAAATAAAACAGGAGATCCTAGAAGGAAAAGGCGATGGTTTTCATATCGCAAAAGGGGGAGAATTATACCTTAGGGATCATCTATGTATTCCTAATGTTTCGGAGCTTCGAAGGGAAATACTAGCGGAAGCTCACGGATCCCCTTATTCGATGCATCCAGGATCCACTAAGATGTATCAAGATTTGAAAGAGAAGTTCTGGTGGTCCGGTATGAAGAGAGATGTGGCCCAGCATGTCAGTACTTGTAGGACTTGCCAACAAGTGAAAGCAGAACACTAGCGACCCGGAGGAGTTCTGCAGCCACCTCCACTTCCGGAATGGAAATGGGAAGACATCTCAATGGATTTCATTTTAGGACTAACCCGGACTACAAATGGATATGAAGCGTTGTATGGGAGAAGATGTAGGTCTCCGAACTGTTGGTACGAGGGTGGTGAAGAGAAGGAGATGGGGCTCACAACGGATATCATCAACAGCACCACCCGAGCTATACAGAATATTCGACAATGGATAGAGACTGCTCAGAGCCGGCAGAAGAGTTATGCCGATGTCCGGCGTAGACCACTGGAATTTAATGTTGGAGATTGGGTATTTCTCAAAGTGGCTCCTATGAAGGGAGTGACCAGATTTGGGAAGAAGGGAAAACTAAGTCCGCGCTATGTGGGGCCGTACCTGATTCTGAAAAGAGTCGGTAAGGTGGCATATGAGCTGGAGCTGCCTCCAGAGATGTCAGCTATCCATAACGTATTCCACGTATCCCTGCTTAAAAAGTGTATCCCGAATATGGACCAAGTGATCGAGCCGCAGATAGTACAAGTACAAGAGGACCTAAGTTATGAGAGCATACCCATCCAGATTTTGGATAGGGAAGTCAAGAAGCTGAGGAATAAGGAGGTACCTCTAGTCAAGATCTTATGGCGAAGCCAGTGGTTCGAGGAAGCTACCTGGGAACGCGAGGACGAAATGAGGCGCAAGTACCCGGAGTTATTCTAAGTTCGAGGACGAACTTTCAAGAGGTATGGGGGATTGTAACAACCCAGAAAATTCTCTTAATATTTTGTTAAAATATTGAGCATGTCTAGATAATTTTCCGAGGGGCCCAGAAATAATTATGTAAAATTGGGCCTAGAAATCCATATTTTCTCATTTAAATTGAGAAAACTAAGCACAAATGAGCTTTAAATGGGCTCCCAAAATAGGTATTAATTAGGTAAAAATTAATATAAATTAGGTAAAATTAATATAAATATAAAAGAATTTTATTTAGGAATATTGGCATAATTATGGGTGATTTTAGGGGGATTTCGGAATTTAGGGAATAAGAATAATAAAATAAATGAAATAAAAATAAAATAAAAATAAATAAAGGTGCATGAGAATTGAACCTTGGACCTCTTTTACAACCATGTAAGCCTTAACCAACTCACCTAGCAAGAGATTCTTATGAGGAAATAGAGTGGATGGTGGTTAAGGAGTAGAAGAAGATGAAGAGTCATGGAGAGACTCTTCATTTACCTTCTTAATGGGCTATTAAAGGGGGGTTTTGGAGTTACTTCTTCTCCTCATTCCTTGCATTTTCGAAACTCATTCTTCCCCTCATCCTTGCCGAGCACCAAAGGGAGGAGTGCCTTGGAGAAAACTTCACAAGAGGTCTCATCTCTCAAGATCTCAAGTTCCTACAAGGTGACAAGGATTAGTTGTGGTCAAGAGATACCAAGTCCTCTTCCTTCTCCTCTTTCAAGGTTCGAAAAATCAAGAAAACTAAGGTAAGACTCCCTCACCTGTGGTATAATAGTTACCTATGATTTCCATGATTTTTGGCATGATATATGGGTTAGTTTTCGGATTTAATGTTGAAGGGAAACAAAATCAAGGTTCCCATGTTCAAAGGTTTCGGCCAGCATGTTTAAAAGGTCCATAATTATGCTAAAAATCATGATAATGTTATTTAGTGTTCCCTTATGATGTTTAGAAGTTAAGTGAAATTTTTGGGAATTTTTGGAGTACCCTAGGACACCCTAGGGTCTCGGCCAACATGAAAGAAGCAAAACCCAGAACCTTAAGTTCAAGGGTTTCGGCCACCATGTTTTAAATGTCTAAAAATATGTTAAAAAGCATGATAATGTTATTTAGTGTTCCCTTATGATGTTTAGAAGTTAAGTATAATTTTTGGGAATTTTTGGAGTACCCTAGGGCACCCTAGGGTCTCGGCCAACATGAAAGAAGCAAAACCAAGAACCCTAAGTTCAAGGGTTTCGGCCACCATGTTTTAAATGTCAATAAATATGTTAAAAATCATGATAATGTTATTTGATGTTCCCTAATGATGTTTAGAAGTTAATTATAATTTTTGGGAATTTTTAGAGTACCCTAGGACACTCTAGGGTTTCGGCCAACATGAAAGGGGCAAAACCAAGGTCCCTATGTTTATGGGTTTCGGCCACCATGATTTAAATGTCTATAAATTCGTTAAAAATCATGATAATGCTATTTAATATTCCCTTATGATGTTTAGAAATTAATTGTAATTGTTTGGAATTTTTGGAGTGCCCTAGGACACCCTAGGTATTCGGCCAACATGAAAGAAGCAAAACCCAGAACCTTAAGTTCAAGGGTTTCGGCCACCATGATTTAAATGTCTACAAATATGTTAAAAATCATGATAATGTTATTTAATGTTCCCTTATGATGTGTAGAGGTTAAGTATAATTTTTGGGAATTTTTGGGGTAACCTAGAGGCCCATATGGTTCGGCCAACCCCAAGGACCCAATGATTGGGGTTGAGTCTTTAACTTCAACATATGTTTATGATGTGCCATGTTTATGGATGATATGCTATGTTATGAATGATATGCCATGTTATGAATGATATGCCATATTTATGAAGGATATGCCATGTTTATGAATGATATGCCATGGTTAGGCACGATATGCCATGTTTATGAATGATATGCCATGTTATGAATGATATGCTATGTTTACGAATGATATGCCATGCTTACGAATGATATGCCATGGTTATGCATGATATGCCATGTTATGAATGATATGCCATGTTATGAATGATATGCCATGTTTACGAATGTTATGTCATGTTTATGAATGATATGCCATGTTATGAATGATATGCCATGTTTACGAATGTTATGTCATGTTATGAATGATATGCTATGTTTACGAATGATATATCATGCTTACGAATGATATGCCATGCTTATGCATGATATGCCATGTTATGAATGATATGCCATGTTATGAATGATATGCCATGTATACGAATGCATGCTATGCTCTATGAATGATGTGTACATACACCATGTCTAAGTAGGAAAATGATGAATGGCAAGTATGATGAATGAAAGAATGATGCTTATGCCTTTAAGGCATAAATATGCTAAACGGCACGGTCGATGGTCGACGGTACGACGATCGAGAGGACCGGTAAATTGGCCGGTAGATGGGCCGAGCCGTAACAAGTTATGTTACGATAAGTATGCCATGAATGGCTTATGAATGATGAAGCATGAAAAGTATTTTTACTTTATGTATGGGCTTGTACCGGACCGAAGTATGGGTCCAAGGGATGGGCAGCTTAAGAACGCCCCGGTGATGGACTACCACAGCTGGCCACGGTTCTGGCACTACCGTAGCTGTGCAACAGGGATGGGCTCCTTAAGAAGCGCCTCGGTTCGGGGACTACCGATTATGCTGTCCTTACCCTAGTAGGTCGGGGCTAGCTACCTTGGATTTACTAGGGATGCGCGCTATGATGTATGTATGTGGTACAAGCCGGGGACCCCAAATGATGTTCTGATGATTATGTTTAAGAAATGAAAAGTATGTTTTTAAAGATTAAGCATCCTTATGATATATATGCATTGCCCATGCATTCATTATGGAAAAGTATGTTTATGGAAAGTATGTTCATGAAAAGTATGATTTTAAACTAAGCATCCTTATACGTATATGCATTCCACCCATGCATTCATACACGTTATGCATTATGTTATGATAATGATGTGTTATGCTTATGCTCCATGTTAAAAGATATGTATGAGAATGAATGATCCATGATATGATTAGGGTAAGAAAATGCTCTTATGATATCCTAGAATGTATGCCTATGTTTATGCCATATAGGTTGGTTTATATCTTATGTTTATAGTTATGCCATGAAAGATGCCATGTTACTATGTTTATGATTTATGCCATGAAAGATGCCATGCTACTATGTTTATGATTTATGCCATGAAAGATGTCATGCTACTATGTTTATGATTTATGCCATGAAAGATGCCATGCTACTATGTTTATGATTTATGCCATGAAAGATGTCATGCTACTATGTTTATGATTTATGCCATGAAAGATGTCATGCTACTATGTTTATGATTTATGCCATGAAAGATGTCATGCTACTATGTTTATGATTTATGCCATGAAAGATGCCATGCTACTAGGTTTATGATTTATGCCATGAAAGATGCCATGCTACTATGTTTATGATTTATGCCATGAAAGATGCCATGCTACTATGTTTATGATGTCTGCCATGAATTATGTCATGCTTAGAATGTTTACCATGTTTATGTGCATGCCATGCTAAAGTGATTTAAGACGTTATGTTTTAAGTAGAGCACCCAGTATGTTAAAGTTCACGTGCTCATTATGAGATGATGAACGATGAATGGTTTTTGTGAGTAGAAAAGAGTCTTACTAAGCCTGTGTGCTTATAGTCTTCTTTCCTTATACCGCAGATCATGCAAGGGGATAACGAGGAAGCAGCAGGATGGCCTGAAGTATATGTGTGTTGGTGACTTGGCCCATGAAATCGAATGTGTTAACCGTTTATGCTAAGAACTTTATTTTTGCTACCTATATGCTCGAATAGTGACTTATGGAACTTTATGATAAGATGTCCAGTATGATATGACATGAACCTTATGGTATGATGTTAAGCATGTTATGATATGATGATTAAGCATGATCTTCATATGTGAAGTTCCATGTCATTGTATGAGGGATGGTAGTAGGGGCATGTATATGTAAGGTTTAAGTTATTCCGCTGCAGTATGATGTTACATGCCTTAAGTATGTCAGCGTAACGCCGCTTTAGGAAAAAAAAGCGGGAATAGTGACTTATGGAACTTTATGATAAGATGTCCAGTATGATATGACATGAACCTTATGGTATGATGTTAAGCATGTTATGATATGATGATTAAGCATGATGTTCATATGTGAAGTTCCATGTCATTATATTAGGGATGGTAGTAGGGGCATGTATATGTAATGTTTAAGTTATTCCGCTGCAGTATGATGTTACATGCCTTAAGTATGTTAGCGTAACGCCGCTTTAGGAAAAAAAAAAGCGGGCGTTACAGGTTGGTATCAGAGCCGTTACCATCTCACTACACACACATCAAGCCCTCTCCTGCAGCTTCCAAGTAAGTACCTCTTTACATATCTGATAGTATTAAGATGCTTTATGATCTTAAGATATGCATGCATGAACGGTATTAAGATATGCAAGTATGACGGTATTTATGATGAAAAGTACGTTACGATAGGTAACGACGAATGATGCTTTATCTTATTTTAGGAATTTGATATTTAGAATAATATAGGTGTAGAAAAGAAACTATAATTTATGATATTATGTATAATCTATAATATAGTCACCTGTAGAAAATTATCTGATAGCCTACCCATAGGAGATTTTAACACTCTCACCTATGTTAGCGTATAGCATTAGTTCCATGATATTAATACTGATATAATTAATGGTATAGGTCATATGGTATAACTTAGGTAGGGACGCATAGGGTAGGGTTCTAATTATGTTAACACTTACTATAGGTTATGGGTCACTGATATCTTATATAATATATAAGACTACCTTAAGTTATTTTATGCACTACTAGAATTTTTGCATTCAACAACACATAATAGACAACGGTTTTTTGAAAAAGTGTTGTCTTATGTCAATTTAACAACAGTTTTAGTATTAACCGTTGTTGTTGTTCGTCTTATACGTAAAAAGACAACAGTAATAACATGAGTGTTGTCGTATGTATACTCAACGACAACAGTTATAAAATAACCGTTGTCTATAGGCTGGATTTATAACAACTGATGTGAGAAACTGTTGTTTATTATGACAATATACAACAGTTTTATTAAACTGTTGTTGTTGTATTGTTGTGCTGTTCAATCAATAAACAAAATCAACGGTGGATATCAACGGTGGATATCAACGGTTTAATTATATATATTATATAAACCCTTCTATTTACTATCTTCCCTCCCTATGCCTTTTTCTTCCTCGTGCCCTAAAGCGCTGACGCCAACCCTTCCTCGCGCGACAGCCGGCCAAGCCAGCCACCTCCCCTCTAGCAAGTCCCCTTCCTCCTTGGTGGTCCGACACAGCCCCTCATCGCCGACTCCCTCTCCTCCCCCATTCCCTTCAGTCTTCTGCGGCCGATCTCTCTCTCTCTCTCCCTTGCTCTCTTTTTTCGCAGGAGTCGATCAGCCCCTATCGCGCACGGCGATGTCGGCGATCCGGCGAAGGAAGCCGCCGAGCGCACCCTCCTCTACTGAGAAGCCCAAATCACATGCCTCCTCCCTCGCGATTTCTGCTCTGCACGCAAGCGAGGTCGGCGCCGCCTTCTTCCTAAAATCTGACTCGATCAAGCGGCGCCACCCAAGCACTGGCGTCGAATTTACAAGGGGTGGTGTTGCGCATCGCAAGGACTCTGTGTGGTTTTGGGTGTTTCCTTTCCTCTTCTTCCTTCTTCGCTGTTGCTGTGCGCCGAGCAGAGGTAAGAATTGCTTTCCGTTAGAGTTGGATTTCTTATGTTCAAATCTGTTGGGATGCTTGGTTGGGTGTTTGGGTTGCTAGAATTAGAAATTTGTAACAGATCTTTAATCCGATTTTATTTCTTGATAGCTTTTCAGTTGTAGAGATGGTGTTGTGGTGGTTTCTGTGCATTTTGCCTTGGTCTGAAGTTTTGGACGGACTTGATGATTGGTTTGGATGGGTGACATGAGTGTGGTCTGTGTTTGGTTTATATCTATGTCCATGGGAGAAATTGTTGGTTAAGCTGTTGTTCATAGCTTGCAGAAATCTTGTTTTGGTTTGAATTGTGGGGTGCAAAATGGAAGTTAGTTTAGAATAGATTCTGGATGAAATTGATGATTTAGTTATGCTCTAGCTAAGTGTTGTGATTGGATCACAGTGGGTTAGTTTCTGTTGGATTAAATTATAGCTTTCTTTTGTTAAAAAGAGTTTTGCTTAAATGTTAATAAGAACTTTACTAGAAATATTGGGAGTTATATCTAGTAATTGTTCTACTTAACTTTCTTCGTGCATTTTTGATGTCCACAAAATAAAGACATGAAATTTTACAAAATAAAACCTGGATGAACTTTCCTTCATAAAAGAAAAAAGACTTCTCTTTTACTGTAAACTTGTGCACGTTATGTATGGTGTATGAGATATCTGTTCAACTATTTTCAGTTTTTCAAACAATACGAATCAAGCTTAAATATGAGTCCATTAGGTTCATTGTGCATGGAGATATCTAAGGTTTAGATATGTTGAAGAAACTAGTTAGTACAATTATAAGATGAAACATTGTTGGCTTTTCCTTTTCAAGAGAGTTTGTTTTCATTACAAATTTTCATCCTCCAACTTATGAAGTAGCTACTTTATAACGGTGACATGATTCATTCTCATGCAGGACAAGGATACAATGAAAGTTAGGTTTTTTTTACTTAAATGTTGCATATGGCTAACTCCTGAATGATATTCTTTTCTGTTGATTGATTATTTGTCAAATACTTATAGGAATCCATTTTGTGAGCTATGTATCAAATACTTATCAAAGCTGCAATTTTATGGAAATGATAAGTTTTAAAATAATATTTCTTTTTAATGATCCATTTCCCAAGAATTGCATTTGAGTTTCCATTGATGAAGCAGTGGACAAATTAGCACCTTTGCCATATCCAATTCCAAGTGGGTCGATATTGAGTGTTTTTCTTCCTTAAACGATGTTTCGAAAGGCCTCACTTTTTTCATGTGTAATGCATTTGTGTTCTTTGTATGTATAGGACCACCAAAAGCCCTTGACGAGGATGAGACAGAGTTTTTAGATAATTTGGCCACGGTGAGCATGACCAAAATGTTCCCTTCTATGTATGGTGGTGTGTTTCTCTTTTACAGAATGGAACTCTTACTAACAATATTTTATTATGAAATTTATCCCCTTTCACATTGAGTTAATATGATTCCTTTGTTACTTCATCGATCATTACATGTCCTCTCTCTCATGTTTTGTATCCTAATATCTAAATGTTAGTTGATTATTATGGATCAAATCGCACTTCAGTCCAGGAGAGAATACGAAAAGCCTTCTATTGATTGCAACACATTTAGTGGCATAATCTTTTTAAAATTTGGTGGCATAATCTTTTTAATGTTAGCTCCTTCCTTCTCGCCGCCGAAATGGTGAAATTCCGCCTTGATTCTTTCGATTCCTGGAACTGATCTCGTTTGTCGTTCTGATTCGAGGCGTTTTGCTTTGTTCAAAATCTGATTTTTGTTTTCTGATGGGTGTTCCTTCAGCCGTTCAAGCGATACGTGGAGATCGGAAGGGTCGCCCTCGTCAATTACGGGAAGGAGTATGGAAGGCTCGTCGTTATCGTCGACGTCATCGATCAGAACAGGGTACATACTTTTTTCTGGTTAATTTTCAATCTTGAACCTGGTTAACTTGAGCAGATCGATTTGCGAGCGGTGCGTCTGTTTATGTACGTTTTGAAAAAGAAAACTTTTCTGGACAATTTTTTATATTTATGCAATTGATTTCTGTTTTTATCAACCTGCTTGTAGACATTAAGGTCAGTTGGTTGATTTGTGATATAAAGATTATAAAATTAGTTTTGTTCATCTTATTGGATAGATATTTTAATACTGTTCTCGTTAGATGCGGTCCATTCTTCCAATTGAGTTCTGTTCCAGTTCTCTTGTCATTTTTTATGGTACCTGAATTCTAATTTATGATCTTTGTGACTTCTTAGAGGGCTTTTTTTTTTGGCTGCCAGATCTGATTTTGGACGTTGTTAATCTTCTACTTTCTTTCCAAATAAATGATTAGACAGAATTAATCTTCTTATGCGCTAGCATTCACTGTCTAGATAAATTCGATTCTCATTTTCTTTTAGTTCCTGATGTGAAATATCAGTAGAAATTTATGATCCCTCTAAATATTTCTTGTGCCAGTGGCAATTTTACTCCTAACTGTGTAAAGTCGTGTTGCCATCTCCTAGACGGATCCACTGCTATGTTGTTTAATGGAAGTTTATCGAGCATCAAATCTTTGCTTGCAACACATTTAGTGGCATAATCTTTTTAAAGCGCCAAAATAAATCAGTTGGCTGTGCCGATTTGTATATATTGTCAAATTTGTTGTTCTTAGCAAAGCCTTCTATTGATGATCTTTGTTTCCTCTTTATCCGTCGCAAATTTTAGGCATTGGTTGACGCTCCTGATATGATTCGTGGAGCATCAAATCTTTGCTTGCAACACATTTAGTGGCATAATCTTTTTAAAGCGCCAAAATAAATCAGTTGGCTGTGCCGATTTGTATATATTGTCAAATTTGTTGTTCTTAGCAAAGCCTTCTATTGATGATCTTTGTTTCCTCTCGCACTTCAGTCCAGGAGAGAATACGAAAAGCAAATCGCACTTGAAGAAGCTGAAGAGCTTCGCAGTTTTCATGTAAATATTACCTCTACCAATGGTCTTTTTTCTTCCTTTCTCATAATTGCTGCATATGAGGATTTTTATTTAATACTCAAATACTAACACATGGTGATATAAGTAATATTCATGTTTTTCTATTTTTCTACCAATGCATTTTTGTTGTTTGTTGATACATATCTTCATGGATCATTTTTTATTGGACATATGCATTCAATAGAATAACTAATTAGAGTGTTTGTTCTTTTTTTTCCAGCTGCAGGGACTTGTTCGTGATCATGTTCGAAGACCATTAATCTGACCTTCCAAGCTATAATTTTTGTGATTTGAACTTCATTGTAAGTTTAGTTGGGTCAGAATTATATATAATTTGAACTCTTGTAATTTGGGTCAGAAGATACTTTAGTTGTTTCGTCTGTAGAAAGGTTTTTGGACAGAAGATACTTTTATGGTTTCATCTGTAGAAAGGTTGTGGTGGATCTTTATTGTAAATATGTTGATGATATTTGATATATATAGTTTTTGTTTCGAGGTTAAATTATTATCTTTTAATTGAAAATATAATGGAAATATCTTTGTTGTCAAATTGGTATGAAACTGTTGTGGAACAGTACAAACACACAACAGGTTTTTTTAAAGCTAAACTGTTGTTGTAGATAAACGACAACGGTGAATATGGCATACGACAACATTTAAACACCGTTGTTAAAACTCATTTAAACGACAACAGTGAAAACCCTAAACGACAACGGTGATAAACTGTTGTTATTGATATACGACAACGGTTATACAACTGTTGTCGAATATAATAAAAGACAACAGTGAAAAACTGTTGTCAAAATGTTGTCGAATGTGATATACGACAACAGTGGAAAACTGTTGTCGTAGACCAAACGACAACAGTGAATCAACAGTGATTCACTGTTGTCGTAGACCCCCCCTTTAACAACATGGCCTTTAACAACAGTGGTATTTGGCATACGACAACAGTGATTCACTGTTGTTAAATGCATTTTTTCTAGTAGTGATGGTAATATAATAAGTAGGATCTCACCTATTCTATAATAATCATACAACTAATATAATTCGTAACTCGGACTGAGAACTAATATTTGGAAGCATATGATTGTTAGGTTTACCCATAATTAAAATAAGTATATAACTATGATATATGCATATAATTATATCATGGAGTTAATAATGACATTAGCCAATTATATGTCAAAGAGATAATCAGAACTTCGATATATACAGCGATGCTTCCAAGCTAAGACTTGGAGCTGTACTTAGGCAGAGTGGTAAGGTCATTGCTTATGCCTCTAGGCAACTCAAGGAACATGAGCAGAACTACCCCCCCCCCTCATGATCTGGAACTGGCCGCAGTGGTCTTCGCTCTTAAGATATGGAGGCATTTTCTATACGGAGCGCAGTGTCGAATTTATACAGACCACCAGAGTCTGTGATATTTCTTCACTCAGAAGGACCTGAATATGAGGCAACGCCGATGGCTTGAGTTGGTGAAGGGCTATGACTGCGGGATCTTCTACCATCCTGGGAAGGCAAACAAAGTGGCCGAGGCACTCAGCCGGAAGTCAAGTGCCACTTTGATGTCCATATCTGGATTACCCCGACCACTCGAAAGAGAAATGGATAATCTTGGTGTCGAGGTCATCACCGGATGGCTTTGCACCATGACAATATCACCTACGCTATTTGGGGATATATTGGAAAAATAGAATAGTGATCTGAGTCTTCAGAAAATAAAACAGGAGATCCTAGAAGGAAAAGGCGATGGTTTTCATATCGCAAAAGGGGGAGAATTATACCTTAGGGATCATCTATGTATTCCTAATGTTTCGGAGCTTCGAAAGGAAATACTAGCGGAAGCTCACGGAACCCCTTATTCGATGCATCCAGGATCCACCAAGATGTATCAAGATTTGAAAGAGAAGTTCTGGTGGTCCGGTATGAAGAGAGATGTGGCCCAGCATGTCAGTACTTGTAGGACTTGCCAACAAGTGAAAGCAGAACACTAGCGACCCGGAGGAGTTCTGCAGCCACCTCCACTTCCGGAATGGAAATGGGAAGACATCTCAATGGATTTCATTTTAGGACTACCCCGGACTACAAATGGATATGAAGCGTTGTATGGGAGAAGATGTAGGTCTCCGAACTGTTGGTACGAGGGTGGTGAAGAGAAGGAGATGGGGCTCACAACGGATATCATCAACAGCACCACCCGAGCTATACAGAATATTCGACAATGGATAGAGACTGCTCAGAGCCGGCAGAAGAGTTATGCCGATGTCCGGCGTAGACCACTGGAATTTAATGTTGGAGATTGGGTATTTCTCAAAGTGGCTCCTATGAAGGGAGTGACCAGATTTGGGAAGAAGGGAAAACTAAGTCCGCGCTATGTGGGGCCGTACCTGATTCTGAAAAGAGTCGGTAAGGTGGCATATGAGCTGGAGCTGCCTCCAGAGATGTCAGCTATCCATAACGTATTCCACGTATCCCTGCTTAAAAAGTGTATCCCGAATATGGACCAAGTGATCGAGCCGCAGATAGTACAAGTACAAGAGGACCTAAGTTATGAGAGCATACCCATCCAGATTTTGGATAGGGAAGTCAAGAAGCTGAGGAATAAGGAGGTACCTCTAGTCAAGATCTTATGGCGAAGCCAGTGGTTCGAGGAAGCTACCTGGGAACGCGAGGACGAAATGAGGCGCAAGTACCCGGAGTTATTCTAAGTTCGAGGACGAACTTTCAAGAGGTATGGGGGATTGTAACGACCCGAAAAATTCTCTTAATATTTTCTTAAAATATTGAGCATGTCTAGATATTTTTCCGAGGGGCCCAGAAATAATTATGTAAAATTGGGCCTAGAAATCCATGTTTTCTCATTTAAATTGAGAAAACTAAGCACAAATGAGCTTTAAATGGGCTCCAAAAATAGGTATTAATTAGGTAAAAATTAATATAAATTAGGTAAAATTAATATAAATATAAAAGAATTTTATTTAGGAATATTGGCATAATTATGGGTGATTTTAGGGGGATTTTCGGAATTTAGGGAATAAGAATAATAAAATAAATGAAATAAAAATAAAATAAAAATAAATAAAGGTGCATGAGGATTGAACCTTGGACCTCTTGTACAACCATGTAAGCCTTAACCAACTCACCTAGCAAGAGATTCTTATGTGGAAATAAAGTGGATGGTGGTTAAGGAGTAGAAGAAGATGAAGAGTCATGGAGAGACTCTTCATTTACCTTCTTAATGGGCTATTAAAGGGGGGTTTTGGAGTTACTTCTTCTCCTCATTCCTTGCATTTTCCAAACTCATTCTTCCCCTCATCCTTGCTGAGCACCAAAGGGAGGAGTGCCTTGGAGAAAACTTCACAAGAGGTCTCATCTCTCAAGATCTCAAGTTCCTACAAGGTGACAAGGATTAGTTGTGGTCAAGAGATACCAAGTCCTCTTCCTTCTCCTCTTTCAAGGTTCGAAAAATCAAGAAAACTAAGGTAAGACTCCCTCACCTGTGGTATAATAGTTACCTATGATTTCCATGATTTTTGGCATGATATATGGGTTAGTTTTCGGATTTAATGTTGACGGGAAACAAAATCAAGGTTCCCATGTTCAAAGGTTTCGGCCAGCATATTTAAAAGTTCGATAATTATGCTAAAAATCATGATAATGTTATTTAGTATTCCCTTATGATGTTTAGAAGTTAAGTGAAATTTTTGGGAATTTTTGGAGTACCCTAGGACACCCTAGGGTCTCGGCCAACATGAAAGAAGCAAAACCCAGAACCTTAAGTTCAAGGGTTTTGGCCATCATGTTTTAAATGTCTAAAAATATGTTAAAAATCATGATAATGTTATTTAGTGTTCCCTTATGATGTTTAGAAGTTAAGTATAATTTTTGGGAATTTTTGGAGTACCCTAGGGCACCCTAGGGTCTCGGCCAACATGAAAGAAGCAAAACCCAGAACCCTAAGTTCAAGGGTTTCGGCCACCATGTTTTAAATGTCAATAAATATGTTAAAAATCATGATAATGTGATTTGATGTTCCCTTATGATTTTTAGAAGTTAATTATAATTTTTGGGAATTTTTAGAGTACCCTAGGACACTCTAGGGTTTCGGCCAACATGAAAGGGGCAAAACCAAGGTCCCTATGTTTATGGGTTTTGGCCACCATGATTTAAATGTCTATAAATACGTTAAAAATCATGATAATGCTATTTAATATTCCCTTATGATGTTTAGAAATTAATTGTAATTTTTGGGAATTTTTGGAGTGCCCTAGGACACCCTAGGTATTCGGCCAACATGAAAGAAGCAAAACCCAGAACCTTAAGTTCAAGGGTTTCGGCCACCATGATTTAAATATCTACAAATATGTTAAAAATCATGATAATGTTATTTAATGTTCCCTTATGATGTGTAGAGGTTAAGTATAATTTTTGGGAATTTTTGGGGTAACCTAGAGGACCATATGGTTCGGCCAACCCCAAGGACCCAATGATTGGGGTTGAGTCTTTAACTTCAACATATGTTTATGATGTGCCATGTTTATGGATGATATGCTATGTTATGAATGATATGCCATGTTATGAATGATATGCCATATTTACGAAGGATATGCCATGTTTATGAATGATATGCCATGGTTAGGCACGATATGCCATGTTTATGAATGATATGCCATGTTATGAATGATATGCTATGTTTACGAATGATATGCCATGCTTACGAATGATATGCCATGCTTATGCATGATATGCCATGTTATGAATGATATGCCATGTTATGAATGATATGCCATGTTTACGAATGTTATGTCATGTTTATGAATGATATGCCATGTTATGAATGATATGCCATGTTTACGAATGTTATGTCATGTTATGAATGATATGCTATGTTTACGAATGATATGTCATGCTTACGAATGATATGCCATGCTTATGCATGATATGCCATGTTATGAATGATATGTCATGTTATGAATGATATGCCATGTTTACGAATGTTATATCATGTTTATGAATGATATGCCATGGTTATGAATGATATGCCATGTTATGAATGATATGCCATGTATACGAATGCATGCTATGCTCTATGAATGATGTGTACATACCCCATGTCTAAGAAGGAAAATGATGAATGGCAAGTATGATGAATGAAAGAATGATGCTTATGCCTTTAAGGCATAAATATGCTAAACGGCACGGTCGATGGTCGACGGTACGACGGTCGAGAGGACCGGTAAATTGGCCGGTAGACGGGCCAAGCCGTAACAAGTTATGTTACGATAAGTATGCCATGAATGGATTATGAATGATGAAGCATGAAAAGTATTTTTACTTTATGTATGGGCTTGTACCGGACCGAAGTATGGGTCCAAGGGATGGGCAGCTTAAGAACGCCCCGGTGATGGACTACCGCAGCTGTCCACGGTTCTGGCACTACCGTAGCTGTGCAACAGGGATGGGCTCCTTAAGAAGCGCCTCGGTTCAGGGACTACCGATTATGCTGTCCTTACCCTAGTAGGTCGGGGCTAGCTACCTCAGATTTATTAGGGATGCGCGCTATGATGTATGTATGTGGTACAAGTCGGGGACCCCAAATGATGTTATGATGATTATGTTTAAGAAATGAAAAGTATGTTTTTAAAGATTAAGCATCCTTATGATATATATGCATTGTCCATGCATTCATTATGGAAAAGTATGTTTATGAAAAGTATGTTCATGAAAAGTATGATTTTAAACTAAGCATCCATATACGTATATGCATTCCACCCATGCATTCATACACGTTATGCATTATGTTATGATAATGATGTGTTATGCTTATGCTCCATGTTAAAAGATATGTATGAGAATGAATGATCCATGATATGATTAGGGTAAGAAAATGCTCTTATGATATCCTAGAATGTATGCCTATGTTTATGCCATATAGGTTGGTTTATATCTTATGTTTATAGTTATGCCATGAAAGATGCCATGTTACTATGTTTATGATTTATGCCATGAAAGATGCCATGCTACTATGTTTATGATTTATGCCATGAAAGATGTCATGCTACTATGTTTATGATTTATGCCATGAAAGATGTCATGCTACTATGTTTATGATTTATGCCATGAAAGATGTCATGCTACTATGTTTATGATTTATGCCATGAAAGATGTCATGCTACTAGGTTTATGATTTATGCCATGAAAGATGTCATGCTACTATGTTTATGATTTATGCCATGAAAGATGCCATGCTACTATGCTTATGATGTCTGCCATGAATTATGTCATGCTTAGAATGTTTACCATGTTTATGTGCATGCCATGCTAAAGTGATTTAAGACGTTATGTTTTAAGTAGAGCACCCAGTATGTTAAAGTTCACGTGCTCATTATGAGATGATGAACGATGAATGGTTTTTGTGAGTAGGAAAGAGTCTTACTAAGCCTGTGTGCTTATAGTCTTCTTTCCTTATACCATAGATCATGCAAGGGGATAACGAGGAAGCAGCAGGAGGGCCTGAAGTATGTGTGTGTTGGTGACTTGGCCCATGAAATCGAATGTGTTAACCGTTTATGCTAAGAACTTTATTTTTGCTACCTATATGCTCGAATAGTGACTTATGGAACTTTATGATAAGATGTCCAGTATAATATGACATGAACCTTATGGTATGATGTTAAGCATGTTATGATATGATGATTAAGCATGATGTACATATGTGAAACTCCATGTCATTATATTAGGGATGGTAGTAGGGGCATGTATATGTAATGTTTAAGTTATTCCGCTGCAGTATGATGTTACATGCCTTAAGTATGTTAGCGTAACGCCACTTTAGGAAAAAAAAAGTGGGCGTTACAAGGGGTAGCTGAGCTGTTGCAGATGAGAAGCTGGCGAGCTGCAGAGGAGCGTCTGGTAACCTGGCGAGAAGCAGGTTAAGAGCTGGCTGGCGAAGAGAGAAGACTCTCTTCGAAGGCTACAACTCAGGAGCTCGCTTGCGACAACTTTGATCCTGCATCTTAATGCTTCTGCAAACTTGAGCATTCCTTCAAGCGACTAAAACTTGAGCATCTTGAAGCAGAGGAGAACTTGGAGAGTCCATCAGCAAGCAGACACGAAGAGTTGGGAGCTCTTGCGTGAGAGGTGTGCTCAATGAGCTTGGTGAAGTGGTTCCGTTTGTGTTCATTGTGCTTTATAAGTGTGTTCATTGTCTCGGTGCTTCTCATATCATATCTGTTGAGACATTGTGTGGAGAGGTTTCTCCACTGAGAAGGAGGATTTGATATCTGGATTTTCCGGGGCTTAATCTGTCGACGATCAAGGGATCGCCCACCTTACGGGCACGCCAAGGAGTAGGGGCAAGTTATCCCCGAACCTTATATATCCTCGTGTTAGGGTTTTTGGTGTTCTTTGATTTCTGCATTTCTGTTTTTCTATTTGCTTTGTTTTCGCTGTTGTTGCTAACCCTAAGTGCATAAATCTCAAAAAGAGCAAAGAATTTGTATCTGGCTACATTCACCCCCCCTCTAGCCATCCAAGCTCCAACAAGTGGTATCAGAGCTTGGGGCTCTGTTCAAGCGGCTTAACATCCAAGAGCTAACAAAGATGGCTTTGAGAGAAGGTTTTAGCACCACCCGACCTCCCTTCTTCGACGGATCAGATTTTTAGTATTGGAGGTCTCGAATGGAGTACTACCTCAGACCGATATTGGAATGTGGTTCTCCGTGAGGGAAGGATTCATTCCTCCATGACACATGGAGGGAAACGAGTTGGAGTTCTCGCGGTGGTCGGCTGAGCAAATGCGCAAATGAGAAGCCGATGCGAAGGCGGTGGTTACCTTGCAATGTGGAATGAACAAGAACCTACTAATCAAAGTTGGTCCCTTCACAAGCGCAAAGGATTTGTGGAACAAGCTCATCGAGCTTCACGAAGGCACCCGGGACTCAAGGATAGCCATGAGGGACTTGTTCCTCAATCAACTACAAAATCTCTCCATGAAGGAGAGTGAAATGGTAAGTGAACTTCATGGTAGATTCAAGGAGATACTCAACAGTCTCCACTCCATTGACGAAAAGGTCGAGAACCGCGACCTTGTGAGGTACGTTTTAAAAGCTTTTCCAAGGAATGCCTTGTGGTCATCCATGGTGGATGCCTACAAGGTTTCTAAGGATTTGTCAATTGTCAAATTGAAAGATTTATTTTGCGAGATGGAATTACACGAGATCGCTAACAAAAGTCCAAAGGAGAAATGTGTAGCTTTTGTGGCAGGTGACAAAAGAAAGCAGAGGATGGAGAAGAAGGAAAGGGAGGAGGAGAAGAACACATGTCACATGGCTTTCATGGCACTAGAGGTACCAAATGAAGAAAGTGGTGACGAATCGAGTGACTCCTCAACCGCGGCTTCATCATCTTCGGATGATGAAGGGGTAATTTCTCCCGAACTAGATAAATGCTATAGAACAATAGCTTGCTTGACAAACATGCTTAAGAAATCTAAGAATAATGTGAAGGCTTTAAAATTAGAAATAGAACAATTGAAAACACCTAAAGACCATGATATTGATGACTTGCATGTTAAGACTCTTGAGGATGAAAATAAGGACTTGAAGAGCGAAGTTGAAAACCTCATGAATATTCTTGAGAAATTTTCAACAAGCTCCAAAACCCTAGATATGGTTCTTAACTCCCAAAGGGCGGTTTATAACAAGGCCGGTATAGGTTACCGACCTAAAGAACCGAGCTTTGTATCATTAATGTCAAGAACTCATGTTGGATCATCTAAGGTTCCTTGGGTTCAAAAGAAAATGACTAAAGCATGGGTGCCAAAGTCTTTCATTGTAGATGCATTAGGCCCCAAAATTTGGGTACCTAAAACCTCTATCTTTCGGGTAGTATAGCATTGATTGAGGGGGAGCATCTATCAATATGGGGTGTTGATAGTAGGTGCTCCAAACACATAACCTTGAAGGGAAAATTCCTATGAAATTCTATGATCCCCATTGTTTTGGTTGGTGTAATGATATAAGTCCTTGGCCAGTAATTTTTTATCATGAACAGTATAGTTAAGAATTGAATGAAGATTCTATGATGTTGCTTCCCTGACATAGTCTAGCGTTTTTCTTTGCTATGTATGCCATGTTTAATCTTCAGTTTACTTGGAAAGAGAGTAGGTGTATCTTGTTGCTAGTAATTGAGTTTAGGACTTAATGGAGGATTAAACTCTGATAATAAACTTGTCATGAAGTTGTTAAACTCATAAGGGCTCATGATTCTTGTTAAGGAATCAACTCTAGTCAAGGGAACACCCCCAGGATGATAAACATCCATCTAATCGTATTGGAATTCGAAAGAAAGTCTGAAACTACAATTTCTGAAAGTTTCTGACATCTGATCGGTCCACCGACCGATCCATAGAGGAGATGATCGGTCCACGGACCGTTGAGTGAGCTCACAGAAGGATCACCATCTTTCTGTTCGATCCCTGATCGATCGACAGACCAATCAGGGACCTCCCTGATCGGTCACCCGACCGATCAGGAGTTGGCCTGATCGGTCGTGCAGACTGATCAAGCAACTCTGCGAAATTCACAGAAATCTCTGTGTTGGCCCTGATCGGTCCACTGACCGATCTAGCCACCTTGGCGATCGATCTACCGACCGATCCGAAGGCTCTCAAAAATTCGTGCAAACTCTCTGTTCGCTCTCTGATCGATCGACAGACCGATCAGGGGCTTCCCTGATCGGTCACCTGACAGATCAGGACCCAGCCAGATCGATCAGGAGGTTCCCTGATCAGTCTGGGCGTTCCTAGATCGAATGGTGGATCATTTCGATTGCATTAATTTTGGTTGGTGATCGGTCCACCAACCTATTAACTCTCGATTCTCTTCATCTCTAACCCTACTTCCTCTTCCTCCGTGAAACATCTTCTCCCATTCCCTGTGAGGCCACGAGTTTTCTCTATCTGCAAGTGCGACTTGTTTTCCTTCTGCGCTGCGGGAGTTCCTCTTTTGCTCTTGAGATCTCTCATGCTCCTAAGATCCTTCTTGCACAAGTGGTGTGGCTGCCGTGAGTTCCTCTTGTGTGTTCTTCTACCTGTGCGCAAGTTCTCTGCGAGCCCTTTGTGAGTTTGCTCCATTCTCTGGGCAGAAGGTGCATTTCTCTGTTCTCCCCAAACGAACCAGCCAACTGAAATGGCACCTAAGTAAGTCTAGTTTTCATTTTCTTTTCTGTTAGCTTCATAATTATTGGTGAACTAACCATAATGTTTCATTTTGTGGTTCATTTTGGTGTTTGCCGTGACCTTGTCTTGACCCTAAACCTCACTGATTATTGATCAAAATTTTGGTGTTTGTCATGATTTGGTTCTTCACTTGATTATTGATCAAACCATATTTCATTGATTAAATCTCTCTTCACTGATCATTATGTGTCGTGACCTTCCAATGTTCAATTTACTTGTCCTTAACCCAAACTTTTGTGTCATAATCTTAATTTCTCTTGATCATTATTATGCTTCATTTGATCCATTCAAATGTCGTGATCATTAGTTCCAATCCTTAGAAAATTTAACAAAGGCAAAGAACCCGCTGCGGGGACTTCAAAGGGCAAAGGTCCCTCATCCTCTAGACCCTCCCAAAGGCCTCAACCTTCCTCTGATTCACGGTTTCCCAACTCACATCTTGAACAGGCCTACCAACGTTGTACCTTCAAACTTCTCCCTTATCGATCTGTAGACAGAGGGTTTGTATATGAACATTGTCCATTGGTACAACAGATTATAGAATTTTATGAACTAGAATCAATACTGTTTCTTGAACGGGATGTCAATTTGATTTGGTGTCAGAATTCTATAATAACCTTGTGAGTGATGGTGGTATGGGGTTTACCACCCGGGTCGCCCGAACCAATCTTAATTTTAGTTATCCCATTTTCGCTGAGTATCTAGCGTGTCGACGATCGGGTAATATTTTTCCATTCTACCCTTATCTTCCAGAGCCTCTGCCAGCTCCTTTCGCTGAGGTCACTCTTGATTCTATCTACGAGCACTTTTTTGGCCACCCCAGGCCGGATGGTCTCGATGAGCTCGACAGTGACTTTCCTACCTTTGCTGCTCTTCATCTTTCTCCCATGGATTATGTGTTATTCAAGATCATCACCCAATGTTTACTGCCAATCACTTCAAAACCTTTAGCTGAGATTCGCCCCTTCCACTGCGTGATGCTCTATGGGATGCATCGGCAGCTTGATTTTGGCATCATGATGGCCATCTATTTTTCCATTATCACCTATAGTCAGATCCAGCGTCGTACAGTCTATATACCTTTCGGGCATCTCATTACTGACTGGCTTCAGTTATCCAGTATAGATGTGTCAAAGGGTAGGATTGTGCTCATGGTTCGACAGGATTGCAAACTTGGTAAACGTGCGTTTGCCAAGTCTGGCATCATTGTTGGGCCTCGGGATCAGGGTCTTATTTGGAAGGATGGGTGAGGTCTAGGAGAGTTACCTCGGGGCGCACACATTCAGGTACCAGCCGCACCGGCTGTCCATCAGTAGGCGCCCGTCGTAGCCGCTGACTATGAGTACGAGCCAGATCCCGATCTCCGCTGGTAGGTTGCTGAGCTGGAGAAAACGATCCAGTATGACCTTCATGTGACAGAGCTCTGGCGGCATGGGATCAGCTCCGTGATCTCTCAGATGCGGACCAGTCAGGAGACTTTCCAGACTGAGGTTCGGTCTGAGATCTCTGGGCTACGTGTTGATCAGCGAGCGACTGATTCGAGGGTTTCTGCGATGCACGCCCAGCAGCAGGCATGGTTCGAGGAGTGGCGCGCGTGGGCAGCTGGTCATCTGTACCAGCCTACACTTCATGGAGCTGCGCCCTCCAGCAGTACTGCCCCGGGGTCTTTTCTACCAGACGACGACATTGCATATGACCCCATGTAGGCTGATGACCCCCCCCCCCCCCCCCCCCCCGCCGCCGCCGAGGATTGATTGTGGCTGTACTCTGACTTTGATCTTGCTCTCATGATTTTTGATCTAACTATTATGACTTTGTGATATATCTGACTATTTAACTATGCTTTCATACTTTGCTATGTATGATTGTCTGACTGGTTTCATGTTATGACGACCATTTTCTTCTCTTGATGTTAATATTTATTTTCATATGACACATATGTTTATTCTGTCTTGTTTTATCTTTACTATATGCTGTTCATATGCTTTCTTAATCATATCTTTTATTGTTTTTGAGAAAAACCCTAGGTTTGAGGGGGAGGAATTTTTTTTTAACTTAACAACCAGTCTATACCCTTTTCGATGTTTGACAAAGGGGGAGAGAATGATTGATTAAGTTTAGGGTTCATCATTGTAGGGGGAGAATCTTGATTCCCTTATGAAAATTGAATTGACTTCAATTGATCATTAATACCTAAACTTAAATCGGGTAGTCAAACAACAAAAATGGGGAAATTGTTGATGCAGTCTGGCCCGATTGTTGTTTTGGTGTTGACAACGATTTAAGTTTGGTTGAGTGAATTCGGATTAAGTCCAGGTGGATCTGGGAGATCGCACGTTGGCATGGGAAAAGACCTAGTGGGACTAGGCACACCTAGTGGGACTAGGAGAAGTCCAGGGGGATTTAGGAGATCGCACGCTGGCATGAGAAAAAACCTAGTGGGACTAGGTGAAGTCCAGGTGGATCTGGGAGATCGCACGCTGGCATGGGAAAAGACCTAGTGGGACTAGGTGAAGTCCAGGTGGATCTAGGAGCTCGTACGCTGGCATGGGAAAAGACATAGTGGGACTAGGCACACCTAGTGGGACTAGGTGAAGTCCAGGTGGATCTGGGAGATCGTACGCTGGCATGAGAAAAGACTTAGTGGGACTAGACACACCTAGTGGGACTAGGTGAAGTCCCGGTGAGTGAAGCTGGGCACGGAGTCTTGGTCCGGGGGACTGAGCACGAGTAAGAGAAGGCTAGGGAGTTCGTTCTCTTGACTTTGGGTTGAATTGGAAGTCTCTGGATCGGTCTGGTGACCGATCAGGGAGTTGGCATGAACTTCTGTTGTGGATCGGTCTGGTGACCGACCCAGGAAGGGTTGATCGGTCTGGTGACCGATCAGGGAGAGAACAGAATCTTTTTGGTTTGACATCTGTGTGGGTTTAGATCGTTCTGGTGAACGATCAGAGAACCTTGATCGGTCCTCATGACCGATCAAATTGTCACAAGGTTTCTCACCTGGACCGATCAGGAGGGCTCCTGATCGGTCAGGGAGTGACCTGATCGGTCCCCAGATCGATCAGGGCACCACCTGATCGGTCGGGTGACCGATCAGTAGGGTTTGGCCTGCACAACTAAAGGATCTATCCTCAACTGTTGGATCGGTCTGGTGACCGATCCACGTTCTCTGATCGGTCAGGGTGACCAATCACAAGAAGGTCATGATTCCTGGTTTCTCACCGTGGACCGATCAGGATGGAGCCTGATCGGTCTGGGCCTATCCTGATTGGTTCGGAGACCGATCAGGGTTCTCTTTGATCGGGCGGGTGACCGATCAGTAGCTGATTTTAATTCAAATACGCTGTCAGAAGTTTCTGATTGCGCTCTGATTTTCTTCTGAACACTACTGTTATCTGTTCTGAATTCTTGATAATTGATTCTCTGTTGATTTGCTGAGCTAAACATCTGCTAAGTGTCCAGGTAACTCAGGGATTAATCAAGGAGGGTCAACCAAGCCTTTCACTACGACAGTTTGGCTGGTTTCTGTCTACAGGAAACAACGTCTTCTGGCGTGAGCTGCAACGGCTGAGAAGCTGATGACCTGGGGCTCGACTGGAAAGGGTTCAGTGAGTCTAGAGGAGGTCAGGGGTAGCTGAGCTGTTGCAGATGAGAAGCTGGCGAGCTGCAGAGGAGCGTCTGGTAACCTGGCGAGAAGCAGGTTAAGAGCTGGCTGGCGAAGACGAGAAGAGTCTCTTCGAAGGCTACAACTCAGGAGCTCGCTTGCGACAACTTTGATCCTGCATCTTAATGCTTCTGCAAACTTGAGCATTCCTTGAAGTGACTGAAACTTGAGCATCTTGAAGCAGAGGATAACTTGGCGAGTCCATCAGCAAGCAGACAGGAAGAGCTAGGAGCTCTTGCGTGAGAGGTGTGCTGAGTGAGCTTGGTGAAGTGGTTCCGTCTGTGTTCATTGTGCTCTGTAAGTGTGTTCATTGTCTCTGTGCTTCTCATATCATATATGTTGAGACATTGTGTGGAGAGGTTTCTCCACTGTGAAGGAGGATTTGATATCCCAATTTTCCGGGGTTTGATCTGCCGATGATCAAGGGATCGCCCACCTTACGGGCACGCCAAGGAGTAGGGGCAAGTTATCCCCGAACCTTGTATATCCTCGTGTTAGGGTTTTTGGTGTTCTTTGATTTTTTTCATTTCTGTTTTTCTATTTGCTTTGTTTCCGCTGCTGTTGCTAACCCTAAGTGCTGAAATCTCAAAAAGAGCAAAGAATTTGTGTCTGGCTACATTCACCCTCCCCCTCTCTAGCCATCCAAGCACCAACAGTAATGAAATGTCCTTATTGATAAAATGTCCTTATCGAAGTAATGTCATTATCCTCTTTAAGATATAGAGTAAGAGAATGCCAAGAGGACGTCCTAGAAAGGCTCAAAATAAGGAACGAGCTCCTAGAGGGCAAGAGGCAACAGAGTCTCTTTATGATATAGAGTAAAAGAATGCCAAGAGGATGTCCTAGAAAGGCTCAAAATGAGGAGCGAGCTCCTAGAGGGCAAGAGGCAATAGAGTCAGTACCACCACCAAATATTTTAGAGGTGGTGGCTCAGTTATAAAGGCAAGTAGCAGAACAGCAGCAAGTTATTGCCACCATGAAGGCTAACCAGCAGGCCGCTCCCATTACCCCGCCGGTGGAGAATGTAGTGGCACCAGTCATGACCGGAGATCCATCGGTTACATCTGTAGTCCCGGCAGGGGGGGGGGGGTAAGGCAAGAAGCATACCTCGTCCAGTGGTAGAAATTGAAGCCAGGGAACTTCTCAAGCACAAGCGAACCATGGGATGCTCAAGCATGGTTCAAAACTTTAGAAAGAATAGTAGAGCTACTGGACTGGCCTGAGGTAGAGAAGATAAAGTGCACCTCCTTCTGCCTTACCAGAGATGCTAGAATGTGGTGGGAGAGAGTTAAGGCCAAGAGAAATGTCAGCCAGATGACATGGGCTGACTTCGAGACTGAGTTCTTCGAAGAATACTTGCACATGCGAGTAACCAATAAGCATTATGATAAATTCATGAAGTTCAGACAAGGAGAACTATCGGTGGATGAAGCAGTAAGGAAGTTCAACCGACTAGCTTGTCTATGCCCAGAGCTAGTTGGCACTGAAAGAGAAAGAGTCAGACTAATGCTCAAGATGTTAAGGCCTGAGATAGCGTTAAATGTGGCCAGTGGTGTTAATAGGCCGCAAACCTAAAAAGAACTGATAAGTAGTGCTTTAATCACTGAGCATTTCTTAAACAATTACTTAAACAGTATAAAGGCCATCAGTATGCAATAGAAACAAGTACCAGTCCAGAGATCCCAGGGTAACCCGCAGAACTAGAAAGGGGAACCCAAACAAAAGGAAGCAGTGGGATCAAAAGACTTCTGGAAGCAATTCAAAAGGAAAGTAAAGTTCACACCAGAAGCAGAACTTCCTTTCGAGTTTGTCAGAGACCCAAAGAGAAAGACAAAAAGGTTTCTTTCTAACCTACGAGCTCACAAGATGTAGATAATGGATGTTCTGGTTATTTAGCACATATAGTAGATGCAAGGTAAAGAGAAGGACTGAAGAAAGAAGAAGGGCAGGGTAGTTTGTGACTATCCAGAGGTGTTTCCTGAGGAGTTACCAGGACTGCCTCCTAACCGAGAAATGGAGTTTGAATTTTAGTTGGCTCCAGGGACCAACCCGATTTCAAAGGCACCCTATCGTAGGGCGCCAGCAGAATTGAAGAACTGCAAGAACAACTATAGGAGTTGCTCGACAAGGGTTTTATCCACCCTAGTCATTCGCCTTGGGGAGATCCTGTGTTGTTTGTCAAGAAGGATGGATCTATGCGGATGTGCATAGATTATCGAGCCTTGAACAAGGTGACTATCAAGAACAGATATCCTTTGCCAAGGATAGATGATTTATTTGATCAGTTGAAGGGGGAAACCGTGTTTTCCAAGATAGATTTGCGGTCAGGGTACCATCAACTCAAAGTCAAGGAGAGTGATGTGCTGAGAACGGCTTTCCGAACACGGTATGTACACTACAAGTTTGTAGTCATGCCATTTGGAGTGACAAATGCCCCTGCAATGTTCATGGATCTAATGAATCGAGTATTCAAGGAGTTTCTTGATAAGTTCATCATAGTCTTCATTGATGATGTTGGGACCGGGTGCATGTCGACAAGGATACGAGTTCGTAAAATTTAAAATTTTTACGTGCAGCGGAAGAATTTGCATAAAATAATTTTCTAAATTATTTTAACTTCGTATCTAGCATGCAACCTTATGGTGTGTTGACATAATCATAAAATAAAACTTTGCAGAAAAGTAAACTAATTTACTTTGTACCTTTCGTAACTCGAAGAAAAGGGACGAGATCCAACCGTAGCGTCCCTTGGAAGCTTCGCCTATATTCGCGTCCACGACGAGTTCTCTTCGGGATGACTTCGCAAAGTCACGAGTTTTGTGCCGACGAGAACTACTAGATTCTCGGAAGGCACAACTAGAAGAACAAGAGAGAAATTAGGAAACTAACCAATGAAGTAACGGAATCGAATTCCGAGAAGAGAGGAGTCGCTATCCGCTTCTTCTTCTTCTTGTTCGGGTTCTCCTTCTTCTTGATTGCTCACGCCAACTTCAAAGGGGGAAGTTGTTTGGTGCGCCGGCCCTAAACCACTAGGGTGGGCGCCGGCCCTAGGCAAGAAAGGGAGAGGGAGAGGAGAAGAATTAAGAGAGAGAGAGGGAGAGAATAATTAATCTCTTAATTAGGAATAAGGGCAAGCCTTTGGTTCCTTTATATAGTAGCAACTCGTTTGCTAAGTCTCCCTCTAAACCAAATTAACGGAATTAACGAAATTAGTTATAAGAAATTTATCTTATAAATTTTCTTATTGCTTATTCCGTTTAAGCCTAGTCTTATTATAACTAATTTATAATAAAACAAATTAATTATCATAAGAAAATTTATCCTATAAATTCTCTTATGAATTTTATTATAACTAACTTTATAATAAAACTAATTAATTATCATAAGAAATTTATCCTATAAATTCTTATGAATTATTCCGTTTAAACCAAGTTTTATTATAACTAATTTATAATAAAACAAATTCTCTTCTCTTTAAATTATAGAATAAATTTTATAAGAAATTTATAAACTTTCTTATTATGGAAAAATCAATTCATAATTGATTTTATAAAATTAAAATAAACCCAATTCATGGATTATTTTAATCTTCCATAAAAGAATAAATTTCTATAAATTTATTTATATAAATTTCTTTATACAAATTTATTTATCCATAATTTATAAAATAAATCGCACTGGATTTATCTTATTAATTAAACCAAAATTAATTGGTTTTCTCCTCTTATTGTGGCCGGCCACCAAAGGGGTTTTGGCACCCTCTTTGGCCGGCCAAAACCAACCCGAACCGCCGCGAATCAAACTCATTTAATTCGTCCGAAAAGCCTTCAAAAGACTTAGCCATTTTTAGCTTCCATTGCGCCTCTGACTAACTCATATTCGACTTATTTCTCTTGATCGGAAAATCTAATTTTCAACTCGTTTTAAATCCCTCGGATTACTCGTAGTGCGTGTGACTAAATAGGCTTTCGATTTATGTTGGCCATCTATAATTAACTAATTATAGAACGATCATGAGTGGCACCTAGTAGTACATCATGATCCCCAATTAATCGAAAGATCAACGGTTTGACCTTAGAAGAAATTATTCTAAAACTTCAGCAGCTCTAATGAATCGTGCCCCATTCCCTTCACCACCTTATACCCACTTGGTTCAGGACACGGTCAATGGTGTCAGTCCCCACTAGGCTGACTACGTCACGCCTAGCCCAAGTAATGTCTTACTCGTCCTTTGGATTTCTAATTACTCTCATGTATTTTAGAGACTCTCACTCTAAACATGATATGCTCTGGCCAGAGGCTTTGAGTAACAATCCGACGATAGGCCTGGGTATACATCTCCTCGCAAGGAGTGGTGAATTCTTTGTTGGCTGTTCAAACATCTTCGGGCACTTCGGCTTATACCCGATCATCCTGGGTCCACACCTCCTTGGAGATGCTTGCTTAAGATGCCAAAGTATAAGTCTCTATGACCAAGATGACTTGAACACCGCAAGTCAAAGGAACATCGCACTTAAGCCGCAGTAAGATCTTCATTGACATATCTACATGTAGATTCCCATATGAAGTCTTACAGCTAGTCACTCCAATGAACTAGTTCCCTTAACTAGCATCCATGTTTATCTCTGGACATCCCAATGTCACCAGCCAGTGAGAATCAGCTGAATAGAGAATAACCCATGCTAGTCTCAACAGAACTGATAATGTCCGTATTTATCAATTCATCGACTAGGGATATTTCCAACACTTCACATTTGCACATTTAGAGATAATCACTAGTTGTGATCCCATCACAAATTCTCTTATGCTGTGAACTGTATGGAGGACATTCAGTAGATGAGTTTAAGATCCCAATCAAATACACAAACATGTATACTCAAATAGTGAATTATCATTTATTGAAATAAATGTTTACAATCATAAGGCGATTGCCTTAGGACACTTCTCTCATATCACTAACAGATGATATCCTAGTCTATTCAAAGTCTCAGGAAGAACATGACGAATATCTGAGGGTAGTGTTGAAGACGCTACAACAGCAGAAGTTATATGCCAAGTTTTCAAAGTACGAATTTTGGCTTGACCGAGTGGCTTTCCTAGGCCACATCATTTCCAAGGAAGGTATTATGGTAGACCCCGCCAAGATTGAAGCAGTTAGTAATTGGGGTCGACCAATGAATGATAGTGAGATCAGAAGTTTTCTGGGTTTAGTAGGGTATTATAGAAGATTCGTGGAGGACTTCTCCAAGATAGTTTCTCCACTAACCACCCTTACCAGAAAGAATAAGAAGTACGAATGGACGGAAGATTGTGAGCGGAGTTTTATTGAGTTGAAGAAGAGATTGAGAAGTGCTCCCATTCTTATAATTTCAGAAAGTGATAGAAGTTTTGACATATACAGTGATGCCTCAAAGTTGGGACTAGGAGTTGTACTCATGCAAGAAGGCGAAGGTCATTGTTTATGCCTCCCAACAACTCAAGGATTATGAAAAGAACTACCCTACTCATGATCTTGAGTTAGCCACCATAGTCTTCGCCCTCAAGATGTGGAGACATTACCTATACAGAGTCCAGTGCAGGATTTACACAGATCACCAGAGTCTGAGGTATTTCTTCACTCAGAAGAACCTGAATATGAGACAGCGAAGGTGGCTAGAGTTAGGTAAAGATTATGACTGTGAGATTCTCTGCCACCCCGACAAAGCAAATAGGGTGGCTGCCGCATTAAGTAGAAAGACTTGCGCAACTTTGATGTCCCTGTCATCACTGTCACCACCACTGCAGAAAAAGATAGTAGATTATGGAGTGGAGATCGTAGATGGGCAACTCTCAGTATTGACACTAGAGTCAACTCTGCTTGAGGATATACAGAAAAAGCAAGAGCAAGATTCTGATATTCAAAGGATCACCCAAGAGATGCAAGAAGGAGAAAATAAAGAGTTTAGGGTATCTGACAGTGGGATACTCTATTATGGAGATCGTTTATGTGTCCCTAGAAGTGAGGAGCTAAGAAAGAAGATTCTTGAGGAAGCCCATAGGATTCCCTACTCTATGTATCCTGGTTCTACCGAAATGTACCAGGATTTGAAAAGAAGATTTTTGTGGTCTAGAATGAAAAGAGATGTAGCTAAGTATGTCAGTACCTGCCTGACATGCCAAAGAGTGAAAGCAGAACACCAGAGGTCAGGAGGAGTCGTACAACCCATACAGATTCCGGAGTGGAAATGGGAAGACATAGCCATGGACTTCATTGTTGGTCTACCCAAGACAACAAATAACTATGATGCTATCTGGGTAATTGTAGATAGATTAACTAAGTCTGCCCATTTCTTGGCAATCAAAGTGTCCTACTCCATAGAAACACTATCCCAGTTATATGTTCAGGAAGTGATCCGACTGCATGGAGTTCCGAAGACTATTATCTCCGATAGAGATGGTCGTTTCACTTCACACTTTTGGGAGTGTGTACAGACAGCACTTGGCACCAAACTGAAGTTTAGCACAGCTTTCCATTCTCAGACTGATGGGCAGATAGAAAGAGTAAATCAAGTTTTAGAAGATATGCTCAGAGATTGTGCATTAGATTTCAAGGGTAGTTGGTGCAAGTACTTATGTTTAGCTGAGTTCACCTACAATAATAGTTACCAAGCTACTATTGGTATAGTGCCTTATGAAGCTCTTTATGGTAGGAGGTGCAGATCTCCTATCTGTTGGTATGAAGGTGGTGAGAAGAAAGAAATGGGGTTTCAGACTGATCTTATTGAGGATACTATAGAAGCTATAAAGAGCATCCGCCAAAGAATAGAAACTGCTCAGAGTAGGCAGAAGAGTTATGCCGATGTGCGGTGTAGACCACTAGAGTTCGACGTTGGGGATACAGTTTTCCTCAAAGTAGCCCCCATGAAAGGAATAATGATATTTGGCAAGAAAGGCAAGCTAAGTCCTCGTTACATAGGGCCCTACCTAGTAACGAAAAGAGTTGGCAAGGTAGCTTATGAGTTAGAGCTACCTCCAGAGATGTCAGCTATTCACAATGTGTTCCAAGTCTCAATGCTAAAGAAACATGTTCCCGATGCCAGCCAAGTGATTGAGCCACAGACAGTATAAGTTCATGAAGATCTCAGTTATGAAAGTCGACCTATTCAGATAATAGATCGAGCAGTCAAAAAACTGAGGAACAAAGAGATACCCTTAGTGAAGGTTCTATGGCTAAACCAGAAGCATGAAGAGGCAACTTGGGAAACAGAAGATAGCATGAGGCAAAAATATCCAGAGTTATTCTATGTTTGAGGACGAACTTTCCATAAGGTAGGGAGGATTGTAACACTAGAATTTTTTAGAATTTTCCAAAATAAACAAAAAGAAAAAAAAATTTAAATGGCCAGAGTGAGGGATCGAACCTGCAACTCATGGGTTGAGGTTAATTTCAATTTAGCAATCATGTTAGTGATCTTTTTATTAGAATATTGAATCAATATTAGATAAGTAATAGTAAGCATCTTTTATGAGTGATGCTTCAACTTCCACTTAGTATATAAAGGAGTGGAAGAAGAGAAAACCAAGAGTTTCTCATTCTTCTTCTCCTTTGCCGAAAACAAGAAAAGAACTAGGGTTTCTCCTCTTCTTTTCTTGTGCCCAAGATCTGAATCGTGCGAAGGAAGTGGATGAGGAGTACCACGCTAGATCCTACGTCGGTATAGTGAGTTCTAAGCGTAAGGATGTAAGTAGATCTCTCACCTGCAGTAAAAGTAGTTCTCTAATGAGTTTTAAACATGATTTTCAAGTCTTTTGTATGATGTGATCCTAGTATAGCAAGACCAAGGTCTTGATTTGCCCAAACGCGAGGTTTTGAGATTTCGACATGCAAGGTGTTCGATACCGATGTTCTGAGTAAGACCAGGTCTTACTAAGCCCTAGAATGAGTTCTTGGACTAAGAAATGAGATAAGAAACAAGACCGAGGTCTTTTTGTGTCCTAAAACAAGTTTTGGGAACATTACCTTTTTAAGTGCTAAGTTATGCATTTTAAATACAAGCATGAGTACAAGTTAAGTATATTACTTTGAAAGACCGAGTTCTTTTTGGCATGTACCGGGCCGAGGCCCATGAGATCTAGGTGAGCTAGTAAGACCTCCTATTAGGATTCGATGGCTAGCTACCCCGAACCTATTAGGGATGCGTGCATTGGTACTATACCGGGCCCAAAAGAGGATGTTTATTATTTTGAAGTATAAGTATATAAGTTTCAAGTTTTTCAAAAGCAAGAAATCATTTCAAGCATGTTACACATTTTTCATTTCAAGCAAAGTTTCCAAATGCAAACATTTATTACAAGTGTATTCATGAGCTTATTCATTTTAAGCATAGCATTTTCAGTACATATGTTTAAAAGCAAGCATTCTTGACCAAGAGCATGTTTGATATTGATTGCATGTTTTTGTGAGATAGGTATCTACTTACTAAGTTATTTGCTTATAGTTGCATCCTTTTACTGCAGATAAAGGTAAAGGGTGTTGATGCAGTCTGACCCTGGTTGTTGTTTTGGTGTTGGCATCGATTTTAGTTTAGGATAATGAGATGAGTCTGGTTTAAGTCCTATCCAGGGACTGGGCATAACTCCCGGTGAGTGAGGCCGGGTGATTGAAACCCTGGTGAGTGAGGCCGGGTGATTAAAACCCTGGTGAGTGAAGCCAGGTCCTAGCTTGGGAAGCTAGGTTGAAACCCTGGTGAGTGGAGCCAGGTCCTAGCTTGGGAATCTAGGTTGATTGAAACCCTGGTGAGTGAAGCCAGGTCCTAGCTTGGGAAGCTAGATTGAAACCCTGGTGAGTGAAGCCAGGTCCTAGCTTGGGAAGCTAGGTTGACTGAAACCCTAGTGAGTGAAGCCAGGTCCTAGCTTGGGAAGCTAGGTTGACTAAAACCCTGGTGAGTGAAGTCAGGTCCTAGCTTGGGATGCTAGGTTGACTGAAACCCTGGTGAGTGAAGCCAGGTCCTAGTTTAGGAAGCTAGGTTGGATGAAACCCTGGTGAGTGAAGTCAGTTCCTAGCTGTTGGTGCTTGGATGGCTAGAGGGGGGGGTGAATATAGCCGGACATAAATTTCTTGAACTTTTAGGTTTTCTGCACTTGGATGGTTAGCAGCGGAAGCAATACAAAGTATAACAGCAGAAACAAAGTGCAGAAACTAGATAGACGAAACTAAGCACAAGCTCAAAATGATAACCAAGAGAATTTACAAGGTTCGGGGATAACTTGCCCCTACTCCTTGGCGTGCCCGTAAGGTGGGTGATCCCTTGATCGTCGGCAGATCAAGCCCCGGAAATTCGGATAAAATAGCACCTCCTTCTCGGTGGAGTAACTACTCCACAATGTTTCAACAGAATGAAGATATTAAGCACAGTGAAACACAAAGGAGCTTACAGAGTACTTAGGATAGAAAGAACACAAGAGAGCTCCTCACCGAGCTCCACTCAGCACAGATCTCACGCAAGAACTCCCTGCTCTTCGTGTCTTGCTGATGAACTCGCCAATCTCTCTGCCTCTTCCAAGTGCTCAGGTTGCCGATTGCTCAAGTGTATGCAAGAGTTGCTTCAAGGATCAGAATGTTACGCTAGAGATGGAGAAGCAGCTTGTTACAAGAAGAGATGATCAAGTGTTGCCGCTCCTTCTCCACTTCACTGCTAACCTGCTTTGCATCGCCAGCATCGCCATGTCACAGACACTCCTCTGGAGCTCGCCAGCTTCTCACCTGCAATAGCCCAGCTATCCCTGACCTCCTCTGGACTCACTGAACCCTCTCCAGTTGAGCCCCAGGTCATCAACTTCTCAGCAGTTGTAGTGAAACCTGTTGTAGAGAAAGCCAAACCTGTTATAGCCAAACCTGCTGTAGCCAAACCTCTAGAGATGGGAAACAGCCAAACCTGTTGTAGCGAAAGCCTCCATTTGACTCCCCTTGAGTAAACCTAAGTTACCTACACACTTAGCAGATCATTAGCACACCAAATCTACAGAAGATCAGGTATCAGAAGGATCAGAGCAAAGAACAGTAGGAAATCAGAACGCAATCAAACGTCTGACAGCGAATTTGAATTAAAGCTGTCAACTACTGATCGGTCCCCGGAACGATCAGAGTGAACCCTGATCGGTCACCAGACTACCGATTAGGATAGGTCCTGACCAATCAGGCTTCAGCCTGATTGGTCCATGGTGAGAAACTGGGAATTGCGAGTTTCTTATGATCGGTCACCCTGACCGATCACCGATCGTGGATCGGTCACCGGACCGATCCAACACATGCTGGAGGAACTCCAGCCTTTGCAGGCCAAAGCCTCTGATCGGTCACCCGACCGATCAGAGCACTCCCTGACCGATCAGGGTCCATCCTGATCGGTCAGGATGAGTTTCTCGTGACAATTTGATCGATCAATCTAACCGATCAAAGTTCCTTGCAGATGTTAGTGATATGAGAAAAGTGTCCTAAGGCAATCGCCTTATGATTGTAATCATTTATTTTAATAAATGAATATTATCTATTTGAGTATACATGTTTATGTATTTGATTGAGATCTTAAACTCATTTACAGAATGTCCGCAATATAATTCACAGCATGAGAGAATTTGTGATAAATTCACAACTAGTGATTATCTCTATATGTGCAATTGTGAAGTATTGAAATTGTCCCTAGTCGATGAATTGATAAATACGGACACTATCAATTCTGTTAAGACTAGCATGGGTTATTTTCTAATCAGTTGATTCTCACTAGCTGGTGACATTGGGATGTTCGGAGATAAATATGAATGCTAGTTAAGGGAACTAGTTCATTGGAGTGACTGGCTGTAAAACTTCATATGGTAGTCTACATATAGATATGTCAGTGAAGTTCTTACTGCAGCTTAAGTGCGATGTTCCTTTGACTTGCGGTGTTCAAGGCATCTTGGTCATGGAGACTTATACTTTGACATCTTAAGCAAGCATCTCCAAGGAGGTGTGGACCCAAGATGATTGGGTATAAGCCGAAGTGCCCGAAGATGTTTGAACAGCCTACAAAGGATTCACCACTCCTTGCGAGGAGATGTATACCCAAGGCCTGTCGTCGAATTGTTACTCGAAGCCTCTGGCCAGACCATGACATGTTCAGAGTATGAATCTCTTAGATACATGAGAGTAATTAGAATCCGTAGGACGAGAAAATGTTACTTGGGCTAGGTGTGACGTAGTCAGCCTAGTGGGGACTGACACACATAGACCATGTCCTGAACCAAGTGGGTATAAGATGGTGAAGGGAATGGGGCACGATTCATTATAGCTGCTGAAGGGTTTCAGAATTGTTTCTGAGGTCAACCGTTGATCTTTCGATTAATTGGGGATCATGATGTACTACTAGGTGCCACTCATGATCGTTCTATAATTGGTTAATTATAGACGGCCAACATAAATCGAAAGCCTATTTAGTCATACGCACTACGAGTAATCCGAGGGATTTAAAACGAGTTGAAAATTGGACTTTCCAATCAAGAGAGATTAGGTTTGGTTGAGCCAAACGATAAGTCGAATCTGAATTTTTCAGAGACGCATCGGAAGCGTAAATTGGCTATGTCTTTTGAAGACTTAATAGATGAATTAAATGAGTTTAATTCATTGGCGCGTGGCCTGGATAGGCCGGCCAAAGAGGGCCCCCACCCTCTTTGCTTGGCCGGCCACAACAAAGGGAGGGAACCAAATTGTTTAGTTCAATTTATAAAATAAATCAAGTTTGGTTTGTTTTATAAAATTATGGATGATATAAATTTTTATATAAACCAAGGTTTGGTTTATTTTTTCATGGAAATTAAAATGAACCATGGATTGGTTTATTTTATTTTATAAAATCAATCATGGATTGATTTACCATGATAAAAAATTTATATAAAGAAATTTATATAAAATTTATTTTTCATGGAAATTAAAATGAACCATGGATTGGTTTATTTTATTTTATAAAATCAATCATGGATTGATTTACCATGATAAAGAAATTTATATAAAGAAATTTATATGATAAATTTCTTATGAAAATTTATTCCATAAGAAAAGGAGACTTGGTTGATTTTTATCATGAATTAAAATATGATTTTAACCATGATATAAAATCAAGACTTGGCATGATGGAATAAGTCATAGAAAATTTATATGATAAATTTCTTATGAAAATTTATTCCATAAGAAAAGGAGACTTAGCGGTTGAGAGACCACTATATAAAGGACCCAAGGCAAGGCTAGGAATTCATTCGAAATAATCCAAGTATTCTTGCCTAGGCTCTCTAGCCCTCTCCTCCCTACTTCCTCTTGGCCGGCCACACCTCTTCTCCCTTCTTCTTGCCGCGAGCACAAGGAGAAGCACCGAGGTGACGAAGTTCTTCCGTTGGGATGATCTTCCTCTCCGGCCATCATCACCTTGGGATTGGGCGCAAGTCATCTTCCTCCTTCTCGCCGGAATTGTGATTCCGGCCAACCTTGGTGGTGAGTTTTTCCGATATGGTTACTTCTCTCTTGGTTCTCTTGTCGCGTTCTCGGAGAATCTAGTAGTTCTCGAGAACACGAAACTCGTGACTTTGTGAAGTCATCCCGAAGATTCTCGGCGTGGACACGAATAGAGGCGGAGCTTCCGAGGGACGCTTACGGTTGGATCTCGTCCCTTCCTTCGAGTTACGCGAGGTAACAAGTAAATTAGTTTACGTTTCTGCAAAATCTTAAATATATGATCATGTCTACACAACATAAGGTTGCAGGCTTAGATGTGTGGTTAAATAATTTGAAAAATTATTTATGCTAAACCTTCCGCTGCACGTAATTAATTTTAAAATTACGAACCCGCATCCATATCAACATGCACCCGGTCCCAACAGCAGAAACATAAAATAACCAAAGTCTCTGTATGCTCCCTGATCGGTCACCAGACCGATCAGACATCACTGGATCGGTCACCAGACCGATCCACGAAGGAAGTTCGTGCCAACTTCCCTGATCGGTCACCAGACTGATCTAGCCAAGGTTGATTCCACTCTAAGTCAAGAGAGCGGGCTCCCAGCCTTCTCTGACTCGTGCTCAGTCCCCCGGACCAAGACTACGTGCCCAGTTTCACTCACCGAGACTTCAACCTAGCTTCCCAAGCTAGGACCTGGCTTCACTCACCAGGATTTCATCCAACCTAGCTTCCCAAGCTAGGACCTAGTTTCACTCACCAGGATTTCATCCAACCTAGCTTCCCAAGCTAGGACCTGGTTTCACTCACTAGGATTTCATCCAACCTAGCTTCCCAAGCCAGGATTTCATCCAACCTAGCTTCCCAAGCTAGGACCTGGCTTCCCAAGCCGGGATTTCATTCAACCTAGCTTCCCAAGCTAGGACCTAGTTTCACTCACCAGGCTTTCATCCAACTTAGCTTCCCAAGCTAGGACCTGGCTTCCCAAGCCAGGATTTCATCCAAGCAAGCTAGGATTTTATCCAACCTAGCTTCCCAAGCTAGGACCTGGCTTCCCAAGCCAGGGTTTCGTCAACCTAGCTTCCCAAGCTAAGACCTGGCTTGCCAAGCCATGGTTTCAGTTAACTCCGTGCCCAGTTCCCGACTAGGACTTAATCCCAATCATCTCATTAACCTAAACTAAAATCGGTGTCAATACCAAAACAACAATCAGGGTCAGACTGCATCAACAATCTCCCCTTTTTGTTGTTTAACAACCTGATTTTAAGTTTAGGGATTTGAAATCAATTGTCTCAAATTTCACTATCGTAGGAGAATCAGGATTCTCCCCCTACAGCAGTTAAGCTCGTCATTATCCAAAACTTAACTAACCACACTCTCCCCCTTTGTCAAACACTGAAAAGGGTGTAGAATGGTTGTTAACTGTCAAAATTCTCCCCCTCAAACCTAGGGGTTCTCCCAAAACAACAAAGATATGATTTAATTTTGAGGGTATATGAACACATATGGTAAATGTAAAGCAAGATAAACCAATCATATGCATCATAAGAACTCGGAATAGGAATAAAACAAGAACTAGTAATAAGCAAGGAGTATCAAGTCATACATGAAAATAGTCATATAGTCAAATTGTAGCGATCTCGGCCTCTATGGTCCCCGCAGGCAACCCTCTAGGCCCGAGACCCTACGAGTCTTCCCACCCCTGGCTAGTGGATTTTTGCCTTCGCCAGGATTCGAACTATAGACCTCCAGGCTAAGTACTAAAGTTTACGAATCCTGGTACCAAGTGAGCTACAGCCGGTATGCAACAGTGCAAGAATGATGTATGATATGCACACATACATCCCGATATCTAAGCATACATATAGATATGACAATACCTGAGACGGTATGGAACTAACAGCATAATAACTCAGGGATAAACAACAAGTATCCAGAACAAGCATAATCAACAGGGATAGCGTAAAATCTTACTGCTATCTATAACAGACCATGCATAGCAATAAGACAATATCTAAAAGATAAGTCAAGGGGTACCCGCCTCAAGAGAGATGCACGTATCAGAAAAGAACCTCTCGTCCGATAATCAGCAATGATAGCCCAATCAATGCCCTGTATCAAAGGCATTATGTTTAACTACAATAATATATAGTTTATAACTAAACAAGTTATCCCAATTAATTAGGAACATCCTAATTGTCCCATTTCATTTAATTAATCACAATTAAATGAGTAGTCCCAAATTAACCTAAGGGTTTATCTCGAATAAAAATCAAAGTCTCATACCTAGCAACTCCAAAACCCAAGGGATACATAGCAAGACACCTAGTCACATAATTAAGTTAATCAAATTTCAATGTACCCAATACAGCTCCATTAATCCTATGAGTTATTTAGATTAATCATCATTAGAATAATCCAACCTCTAAACTAAACCAATACTAGAGGTATCACACGGCAATGGCAGCTTACTAAAGCATCAAATAGGGAAATAGAATTATTAATGACAAAAACTCACTAAGATAATTGATCAACCATAATTACCCATGGTTTAGAAATCATGATCCAAATCAGAACATATGATTACCCAAATCTGACAAATCTTCTAAGGTATTAATCTCAACCAACCATATTTGAATTGTACAGGTAATGAATCTAAAGGTGGCAATCACAAGCTCGTCCAAATTGAAGACATTACTTATCTAAGCAAGACTCAAATGTTTCATTCCAAATGGGGCTCACGGCAAGCCCATTCAAGGTGTCATGTCTCTGTTTCAAATCCAAGAACCCTATGGACTCCACCCACAGAACACACAACCTAGATTAATATGAAATAACCAAATCTTACCTCCGTTGATCACCGTCACAACAAACCACCTGAGCAACAGGGAGAAGAAATTCCGTAGATGCTAGATCCAAGGTCTAAATTCCAATCCACAATCTGAACTCAATTCCAAAAGGGTCAAAACATCAATACGTATTCCAAAAATCATAGTCTCAATAGAACAACTCTAAGGGAAAACCTGCTCTATCCATGATCGACCCAATTCTATGTGTCCTTACCTCTGCGATGGCTACCACAGACAGCTTGCTCAGCCTTGAAGATCACAGGAACCCTCACAATCGCCGGAGGAGGTGGTAGAGGATCATCGGCAGCGTCGAGCTACTCGCACAGCGCACAATGAGCAAATGGGATCCTCGGAAGCAAACAAGAATCTCAAAATTCCTGCATCGCAAACCCTCCTCCGATTGTAGCCTAGCGTCGCCCTTCGTCCGCGTGTGTAGAAACGCAAGGAGTTGCCGTCAGCTCGGCCTCAACTTCGAGTAGGGCTCGAGAAGGCAAGGGGAAAGAAGAATCGGAGTGGAGTGGCTTCCAACCGCGGCTAGGGCACGCGAGAAGGGAAGAAGAAGAAGGAGCGGGTCGGCGTGGCTTCGGCGACGGCTTGGGCACGAGGGGAGGAGTCGGCGTAAGGGAGAGAGGTCGGGTGTAGCTAGGGCACGCCAAGAGTTTAATAAAAAGGGGGTCCCTTTTTGCATTAAAGCCCCTACCTTTTACTAAATTTCCCACTCTACCCTTAGGGTAAGAGTTTTAGCCATTTAACCATCCTATTTAATATAATCCATCTCAATAAAACTTTAAGGATAAGTTAATTACCCTCTCATAATTTAAGAGCTTATCCGAAACCCTTGATAAGTTTTATGTTTTTACAATAAAGCCCTTTGGGCTCCTCCCGTTAGCCGGAAACCCTAGACTCTATCCGAAAAAATCCTGAAAAATTTTCTGGTCCGGATTTTCGAATTGCCATATTTTACATTCTCCCCCACTAATAAAAATTTGGTCCCCAAATTTTGTTATTCCTCATACGGCACACAATAACAGCTAGCATGTCTGTACTCATCATAAGTAACCACTTTGTCTCATACCCTACGATTACACTGCTACAGAGCAACTGGAGTTTTCAATCCAGAGGTTATCATCCGATACCAGATACACTCGGACACTCATTCAATCATCACAACTATCCGAGGCACTCAACCCTAAGATCATTAGTGCCAAGTCTATACTCCGGTCCTCAAACGTAAAACGTAAAATCCATAAGTATATAACATCCTCCCACACATCACAGATCATATATATGTGTATATATATATATATATATATCCTCCAATAGCCCATCAGAAGATAATATATAATTTAAAGATTGCGCCAATATGTCGTACCATATGCTGCCGTCAATAACAGACTTCCTAAATAATCGACCACCGGAAGATCATTTATCCACCCAATGATCTATCAAAAAGCTACAAATCCGATAGGTCCATGTCCACTAATAGAATCCCCAAAATACAACATATCATAGAGATTCATCAATCTCAATCCACCTCTCAACACCAATGAGAAAGTCCATGGTGATATCAACCTTATCATCTCGTGGACTAATAGGTCCATGATGGGAGTATAATAACCGACAACCAATGTGCATCTTTGACCTCCTGATTAATGTTCGATATCTCACCGGAAGATAAGGATACAACTATCTCCATATCCTCCGTCCCCTAGCGGATCGTACATCCTGATGCACCATCGAGATTATCCAACCATATACACCCAATCTATGAGTCAAGATCCCTCATAGCATAGTGTAGCAACTAGCGAGTCACATCGACCGTCGACTCGTATTCCAACAACACTGTCCAATTCCTTTATTTCCCTACGGGTCGTCCTTGATATCATTTAACTAGAGGTCACATAGTTGTGTAAGTGATTTTCCTCCACGCAAATCATAAGTCCGTAGATACCTGCTTGGTTATTTAGACCAATTAAAAACAGTAACCCATAAGTGTCAAGCAACTAACTCCACACTTTCCCCTATTAGATCAAATCACCCATCAACATGTACTTTATATATCAACAACCGAGTACAAGTGATCAATAGTCAAAGTCCTCAAGAAACAAAATATATCACTCCTCTACTAATCGTAATAATATGTAGCTAATGTTACCCTACTGCATCAATGTAGATCATGTACTCAAGACATGACATCTAGCTTATCTGTCCAGATATACATAACTTAAAAAGCTTACAACTCCAGAAGCTAAAGTGAATTGATCGAATATTGATCGAGCCAATTACGATAGGCAACCTAGTCCTCACGCAGCTAATAGTAGCTAGTACCAGAACTATGAATAATAAGGTCAAGGAAAATTCAAAAACCCTTAACCTCCAATATCCTGCTGACATGTTTGACACTCGTCTTCCAACCCGGATGTCGGTATCACACAAGAATCAAGATTCTCTGCATTTAGACAATTCCACAACAAGCCAACTAATGGCCTTCATGGTTGATCTTGACCATGATTACTATAAACTGATTGACCTTAAGTCATCAGACCTAACCAAATTAAAAAGGTACTTACTAGGCGGGTACAGAAATAGTAACATGATCCAATAACATGTGAGAATTTCTAAATCATACCTAAATATACAGGTATAGTAACATGATCCAGTAACATGAGAGAACTACTAACCATACCTAAATATACAAGAGTGGTAACATGATCCAATAACATGTGAGAATTTTTAAATCATACCTAAATATACAGGTATAGTAACATGATCCAGTAACATGAGAGAACTACTAACCATACCTAAATATACAAGAGTGGAACATGATCCAATGACATAAGAGAATTTTCTATCCAATACCCAAATAGGATAAGGGATACAAAAGATCAGGAGAAATACCCGCCTGAAGAAGTCCCATCGCGCCAAGTCCCAAACAACCACATCGAGAAAACTACTCCGAACAAATCCGACAAAACTCGTAAAACAAGTAGGCATCGTAAACCTACGCACTGATACCAAAAATAAATTGGTATCAGATAATTACCGAAAATCCACAAGCCCTCAAGGTATCCGAAAACCTGGGCTCTGATCCCAAAATAAATTGTCACGCCCCGAGACCCTGGAGCCGCTGATCCAATAGAGAATTGGACAGCACCTCCCCTGTCCGGCGGACAATTTATACATACACAGAACATAATAGACATCACCACGCAGTTTAATTATATATATTTGGCCTCAGGCCTAAAAATTCAAACATAATATAACCATAACATAAAGTAACTCATACCTGACTGCGGACCGGTCCAACTTACGACAAAACAACCAATACACAAAAACCCATTAGGGCACACGACACATATGACATATACAAATCACTAAAAGGAATATAAAATAATGCACTACACAAGATAAAACAAAATCCTGCGGTCGCGATGGGTAGGGACTGGCTGCTGGGCTCTTCTGGCGACTCCAAGTATCTCAACCTGAAATAAAAATATATGGCAACGGGGTGAGTCCATAACTCAGCGAATACCCAGCAGATATGCATAGTATGTTATAATAACAATAAGCATCTATGTTAATACAATCTCATTCAACAATAGGGAAAAACTAGTACTGAAAATACTGAGGTAGAATACATACCAGAATCTAGCTAACCTGAAAAGAGGGTAATCAGTACCAAGGGAATATCAATAGACATATAATCTCAAATAACAAGTCTCCAGAATATGCATGTCAAACAAGTGCAAGAATCAAGTACAGCAAACAATGCACGATGCAAAATATGCACATGGTGCAATGACATGTGTCACCCCCTAGTCCCAGTCAGGATCACCGTCCACGACGTCCGCGTGGGTAGAGCTGTGACAACCTGTACGCACACTGCCATCACTACTCCTGAGTGACCTGCTGGACAGGATGCTGGCGGAGACCACGCTCCTAACCTCAAGCAATGGGGGAGTCAAGCTCTCATCTCCTCGTGGCTCAGTACGAGAAGGGACCCCTGGCTGCTACCACGCCCGCGCTCACCCTCCAAATAGTGGCCGAACGGAGCAATACAGGGCAAAAGCGCACATCCTACGGTATCCACTAACCCATGAGTGGCCGTGTGCGCATATCATGTACTGAAAAATGATTAGGCTCAACCACAAGGGAGTCACTGATCGCCGGTATGCAACAGTGCAAGAATGATGTATGATATGCACACATACATCCCGATATCTAAGCATACATATAGATATGACAATACCTGAGACGGTATGAAACTAACAGCATAATAACTCAGGGATAAACAACAAGTATCCAGAACAAGCATAATCAACAGGGATAGCGTAAAATCTTACTGCTATCTATAACAGACCATGCATAGCAATAAGACAATATCTAAAAGATAAGTCAAGGGGTACCAGCCTCAAGAGAGATGCACGTATCAGAAAAGAACCTCCCGTCCGATAATCAGCAATGATAGCCCAATCAATGCCCTGTATCAAAGGCATTATGTTTAACTACAATAATATATAGTTTATAACTAAACAAGTTATCCCAATTAATTAGGAACATCCTAATTGTCCCATTTCATTTAATTAATCACAATTAAATGAGTAGTCCCAAATTAACCCAAGGGTTTATCTCTAATAAAAATCAAAGTCTCATACCTAGCAACTCCAAAACCCAAGGGATACATAGCAAGACACCTAGTCACATAATTAAGTTAATCAAATTTCAATGTACCCAATACAGCTCCATTAATCCTATGAGTTATTTAGATTAATCATTATTAGAATAATCCAACCTCTGAACTAAACCAATCCTAGAGGTATCACACGGCAAAGGCAGCTCACTAAAGCATCAAATATGGAAATAGAGTTATTAATGACACAAACTCACTAAGATAATTGATCAACCATAATTACCCATGGTTTAGAAATCATGATCCAAATCAGAACATATGATTACCCCAATCTGACAAATCTTCTAAGGTATTAATCTCAACCAACCATATTTGAATTGTACAGGTAATGAATCTAAAGGTGGCAATCACAAGCTCGCCCAAATTGAAGACATTACTTATCTATGCAAGACTCAAATGTTTCATTCCAAATGGGGCTCACGGCAAGCCCATTCAAGGTGTCAAGTCTCTGTTTCAAATCCAAGAACCCTAAGGACTCCACCCACAGAACACACATCCTAGATTAATATGAAATAACCAAATCTTACCTCCGTTGATCACCGTCACAGCAAACCACCTGAGCAACAGGGAGAAGAAATTCCGTAGATGCTAGATCTAAGGTCTAAATTCCAATCCACAATCTGAACTCAATTCCAAAAGGGTCAAAACATCAATACGTATTCCAAAAATCATAGTCTCAATAGAATAACTCTAAGGGAAAACCTGCTCTATCCATGATCGACCCAATTCTATGTGTCCTTACCTCTGCGATGGCTAGCACAGACAGCTTGCTCAGCCTTGAAGATCACAGGAACCCTCACAATCGCCGGAGGAGGCGGTAGAGGATCATCGACAGCGTCGAGCTACTCGCACAGCGCACAATGAGCAAATGGGATCCTCGGAAGCAAACAAGAATCTCAGAATTCCAGCATCGCAAACCCTCCTCCAATTGTAGCCTAGCGTCGCCCTTCGTCCGCGTGTGTAGAAACGCAAGGAGTTTCCGTCGTCTCGGCCTCGACTTCGAGTAGGGCTCGAGAAGGCAAGGGGAAAGAAGAATCGGAGTGGAATGGCTTCCAACCGCGGCTAGGGCACGCGAGAAGGGAAGAAGAAGAAGGAGCGGGTCGGCGTGGCTTCGGCGACGGCTTGGGCACGAGGGGAGGAGTCGGCGTAAGGGAGAGAGGTCGGGTGTAGCTAGGGCACGCCAAGAGTTTAATAAAAAGGGGGTCCCTTTTTGCACAAAAACCCCTACCTTTTACTAAATTTCCCACTCTACCCTTAGGGTAAGAGTTTTAGCCATTTAACCATCCTATTTAATATAATCCATCTCAATAAAATTTTAAGGATAAGATAATTACCCTCTCATAATTTAAGAGCTTATCCGAAACCCTTGATAAGTTTTATGTTTTTACAATAAAGCCCTTTGGGCTCCTCCCGTAAGCCGGAAACCCTAGACTCTATCCGAAAAAATCCCGAAAAATTTTCTGGTCCGGATTTTCGAATTGCCGTATTTTACACAGATGCAGAACACTGCATCAAAGCATAGTTAAGAACAACACCAAGTCATAACAGTCAAATACATCATCAAGTCATAATAGTCAATATCAGAATTATCAATCCTCGGGGGGGGGGGGGGGGTCGTCATCAAATGTATCATCAATAGGTATGATGACCCTGGTGCAGTGCTGCTGGAGGGGGCAGCTCCAGAAGATGAAGGCTGGTATTGATGACCGGTAGTCCAAGCGCGCCACTCCTCGTACCACGCCTCCTGCCGGGAGCGGACCCTAGAGACGTCAGACTCGATTGCGAGCAATCTGCGGTCGAAAGACTGAAACATAGAGTGGACCTCCTGTCGCCAGTGCTCTATTGTATGAAGATCATGCTGGATCGTCTGCTCCAGCCCTACAATCTGCCAGCGAAGATCCAGATCCGGCTCATAGTGGCCCTCTGCAGCAGCGGGCGGCTCCTGATGAAAAGCCGGAGCTGTGGGTATCTGAACATGGGCCTCCCTAGGTAATTCCCCTAGACCTCTCCTATCCTTCCACCTCAGCCCCTGCGGTCCAACGATAATGCCAGACTGGGCCAACGCGCGTCGGCCAAGTCGGCAATCCTGCCGAACCATCGGCACGATCCTGCCCTGTGACACGTCGATACCGACCGAATGAAGCTAGGCAGTAATGATATGTCCAAACGGCATGTAAACCGTCTAACGGTCGATCTGACTGTAGGTGATGATGGAGAAATAGATGGTCGCTATGATGTCAAAGTCTAACTGCCGATGCATCCCGTAGAGCATCATGTAGTGGAATGAGCGAATTTCTGCTAAGGGCTTCGAAGTAATAGGTATCAGACAGTTAGTGATAATTTTAAACAGGACATAATCAGCGGGGGAAGACTTGTTGGTGCAAGTTGCATCAATGATGTTCTCCTTTAAGTGTTTTAATGTTTGACAATACACTTAAGTCAGTGATACAATGAACAGGCAAAGGGGAGCAAAGGAGAAGTAAACTAAGCTGAAGAAAAGTCCTAGTTAATCTAGGCATCGAAACCCTAAGTCCCAGCGAAGGGCTGCTGGGCACCTAGCGAAGGGCTGCTGGGCACCTAGCGAAGGGCTGCTAGTTATCGAAACCCCAAGACCTAGCGAAGGGCTACTAGGCACCTAGCGAAGGGCTTCTTGGCATCGGAACCTTAAGACCTAGCGAAGGGCTGCTAGGCACCTAGCGAAGGGCTGCTAGGCATCGGAACCTTAAGACCTAGCAAAGGGCTGCTAGGCACCTAGCGAAGAGATGCTAGGCATAGAAGACCTAGCGAAGAGCTGCTAGGCACCTAGCGAAGGGCTTCTAGGCACCTAGCGAAGGGATGCTAGGCATAGAAGACCTAGCGAAGGATTGCTAGGCACCAGGCGAAGGACCGCTTGGTAACAAAGACCTAGCGAAGGGCTGCTAGGCACCTGGCGAAGGACTGCTAGGGAATGAAGACTTGGTCTGAGGAACTAAGCAACTTAGCTGAGCGATGACTAAGGACAGGAGTAGAGACGGGTCAGGGATTGGGCGTCTCGAGGTCCGGAAGTATCGAAAGCTAAGCAAAAGTCCATCCGAATGACTGGGTGACAACCGTCTCCTGAAAGGAGTAGGTGAAAGGCGCGTTCTCGGGGGTGAGAACTTGCGCCGGTTCGACCTAGGGTTTCATGGAAATCCGAAGTCCAAACCAAGTCCATAAGCCTAATATTGTATGCATATTTGCTTTGTGTTTGTGTATCTTACAGGTACCAAGAACCGGAGACAAAGCAGGCAAGAGGTTGGAAAATAGCGCCCGGAGTGTTGGGGGCACCCAGACCAAGGCATAAAACCCAGTCTTGGGTTTAAACCATGATTGGGGGTGCCCGGAATGATGGGGGCACCCGGAGTAAAGAGGAAAATGCAGTTTTCGTGAAGTAAGCAGAATAGGTGTCAATGGGGGCGCCCGGAAGGTCCGAGGCACCCGGGTTGAAACCTATATTTGTTGTTTCAGGTTCGAAATGCAGATAAGCGATCAGGAGGGCGCCCGCGAGGTCCGAGGCACCCTGGTCAAAGATTTTATCACCTGCGGCGAGGTAGGCGCAAGGATAAGGTTTGACCGAGTTATTAGGGGTGCCCCCGACGTCTAGGGCGCCCCCAGGAGTGCTATAAAAGGGGCTTCGACCCCTCTGCTTCAAAATATACTGCCAAGTACCATTCTGATCTTTCTGGCCGACGACAACGTGCTAAAGATGAGGCTCTACGACTGGGAGGCTCCAGGAGGAAGTGTGCGGCACTTCGGAGGTCCAGATCGGCCGAGTTTCTGATCTTGTTTGTTCAGTTTGAGTTTACTATTACGCACTTAATTTTACTTATCTTTTGATTGTAAACTTGCAATGTAAGTCGGGTTTCTCCGCCTCCGGAAAGTCCGGGAAGGAGACCAATAGTGGACGGGCGTTCCCGTGCATAGGTCTTGGATGTACTGACCCTGGGGGGTCGGGAACCAAGTAAAAATCCACTGTGTCACTGTCTTGCTTTATTTCTTTTATTTACTTTTCCGCTGTGCTACTAATGTTCTATGTTCAGAACGATCCAAGTTTTTCTATGAAGTTTCCGTAAGTAATTTTCACGATCGATATTCACCCCCCCCCCTCTATCGACGGCACCGGTCCTACAATTGGTATCAGAGTCGAGCCACTCTTCACCGGACTAACCGCCGACGGAGCAACGACGCCAGGAGTTGAGGGGGAGCCGAGGGGTGAATCCGGTAATTTTTTTTTAATGTCTAATTTTAAATTGCATATTATTTGTTTCACATGCATGGAGAGAGGGCACTATAAAAATCAGTGCCCTACTCGTAAGACTCGATCTACACCACCGGCGGCAAAGGAGGTACCAGTGCCAGGAGTCCGGAAAAACAAGGATCATGTACAATGCTTCAAGTGCGGAAAATCCGGGCACTACAAGAACAAATGTCCGACGAAGGTACACAAGATTTATGTTCCAAAAATCTTTAAATTTCCTACACTGCCTTGTGATAAAGTAGTTAATTTTTCTGATAAATTAGATTTACTGCATAGTCAAATTAATATTTTGCATGATAAATTACAAAATATGAATATGACTAAAATATCATAAATTAATTGTTTAATTCAGAATATCAATTCAGACATTTCTAAAATAAATTATCATAAAATTAATTCTGATAATTTTAATTTTGATAAAATTAATTCTGATAATTTTATTTCTAATAAAATTAATTCTGATAATTTTAATTCTGATAATTTTAATTCTGATAAAATTAATTCTGATAAAATTAATTTTGAAAATTTTAATTTTGATAAAATTAATTCTGAAAATTTTAATTCAGATAAAATTAATTCTGAAAATTTTAATTCAGATAAAATTAAAACTAAGGATAAATTTGAATTCAAATTCGAAAATCTTAAGGATAATTCGGAATTCAAACTCAAAATCCTAAGGATAATTCAGAATTCAAACTCGAAAATCCTAAGGATAATTCCGAATTCAAATGTAAAAACCTTAAGGATAATCCAGAAATTAATTCTGAAAATCTTAAGGATAATCCAGAAATTAATTCTGAAAGCTTTAAGGATAATCCAGAAATTAATTTTGAAAATCATAAGGATAATCCAGAAATTAATTTTGAATTTCTTGAAAATATTGAAGATATGTCTGAGGATAATTCTGAGGATAAATTCGAAGATGAAATTCTCCTAGAAAATAACTTAATCATAGAAAATATTGAAGATTATTACAAAACCATAATTAGTGGCCCAAATTACTCCACCCATGTTGAGGACATTGAAAGATCTAATGTTGAAGAGGAGATAGAATTTTCTAAGATAAAGGCCATAGTCAATAAAAATTATAAAAATTCAAATAAATCAAAATTACTAGAAAAACTAGAAAAGATAGATAAAGATGAAGAAGAAATCTTCGAAATAATGAAAATGATGAATTTAAATCCACAATTATTAATTAATCATCTCAACCTTAATTATTCGAATTAAATCTTAATTATTCAAATTCAAATTAATTAAATCTTAATTATTCAAATTCAAATTAATTAAATCTTAATTATTCAAATTCAAAATTAATTAAATCTTAATTATTCAAATTCAAAATTAATTAAATCCTAATTAAATTCAAATTAATTCAAATTAAATCCTAATTAAATTCTAATTAATTAAATCCTAATTAAATTCAAATTAATTCAAATTAAATGCTAATTAAATTCAAATTAATTCAAATTAAATCCTAATTAAATTCAAATTAATTCAAATTAAATCCTAATTAAATTCAAATTAATTAAATCCTAATTAAATTCAAATTAAATCCAAATTAAATCCAAATTAAATTCAAATTAATTCAAATTAAATTCAAATTAATTCAAATTAAATCCTATTTAAATTCAAATTAATTCAAATTAAATTCTAATTAAATTCAAATTAATTCAAATTAAATCCTAATTAAATTCAAATTAATTCAAATTAAATCCTAATTAAATTCAAATTAATTCAAATTAATTCAAATTAAATCCTAATTAAATTCAAATTAATTCAAGTTAAATCCTAATTAAATTCAAATTAAATTAAATTAAATCCTAATTAAATTCAAATTAATTCAAATTAATTCAAATTAAATCCTAATTAAATTCAAATTAATTCAAGTTAAATCCTAATTAAATTCAAATTAAATTAAATTAAATTCTAATTAAATTCAAAATAAACTAAATCCAAATTAAATTAAATTAAATTTAAATTAAATTCAATTTAAATTAAATTCAATTTAAATTAAATTCAATTTAAATTAAATTCAATTTAAATTAAATTCAATTTAAATTAATTTCAAATTAAATTAAATTCAAATTAAATTAAATTCAAATTAAATTAAATTCAAATTAAATTATTTCAAATCAAATCTTAATTAATTTAACTTAATTCAAATTAAATCTTAATTAATTTAACTTAGATTAATCCAAATAAATTAAATATGAACTAATTCATACTTAAAATTAATTCAATTAGATTTTAGTTAATTCAAATTTAAATTAAGTCAAATAATTTTAATTGAATCAATTAAATTCAATTTAATTCCTGATCAATTTAAAGTTAATCAATTAATTTCTAATTAATTCAACTTCAATTAATACTTAAGTAACCTGAATCCAACTAAAATCTTAAATAACTTAAACTCAAACTGAAATAAAATTTTACCCAAATTGTAACAATTAAAATTAATAACATTAAATATGTCAAAGTGGGTTGGCATATTCGCGGGTTCACATGACATCTATCAAATCGGGAATTTGATACATTAGAAACTTAAATAAAATGCTTTGGACTTGTTTGACTCATGCATAATTGTCATGTCATGTATTTGCTATTTCTTTTAAATATATGACATGTCATTCATATTTAAAGTTTATGCATATATTAGAACGGCTATAGGAAAAAGAATAATTGAAACTTGATCAACCTAGTATTGGGTGACGGTGAGATGATAGTACGTTAGGGAAGCCAATTCTAATAAGATCAAGTATACTTGGTCTCTTTAGACTGGTGAAACTAGCCGAAGCTACCGATCCAAGACCCAAACTAGTTAGACCAGAATTTTTCAAAAAGTAATTTTGAAAATGAAATTTCATTGAAAGGCTTTGTCAAGGAAAGGGTTGATGATCCAATAAGGCTACGGCCAAAGAAGGCCTAGTGCCTCGCCAAGACCTGGAAGCCAATTTTTGAAATTCAAATTCAAGTTACTTCTTGTCAAATTCAAATCTAACACAAGCTTCAATTAAATCTTAGAGTTAATAATAAATTAAGAAAAATAATTCAAGCATCTCACAATACACCTATAAGGCAACCATGCTTGTTGGATAGATACATCTAAAATGAGTGAGATGTTAAGGACTAATGAATTGAAAAATATTTTTCAAAATTATTTTTCAAAATTGTTAGAATATTCTCCTAAAAATATTTTTTCAAAATAGTGCTTCAACATAATAATGTTTGTATGGATTTCATGCTTGTTGATTGCCAATACAGTATATGCTTTCAAAAATTATATTCTTTCAAAAAATTGTTTGACTCACTCAATTAGACACAAGCCTCTTAGGACAACACTAAAGTTCCTTAAGGCACTTAGATAGAGTCAAATGGTATCGGGTACAGGGGAAAGTGCTTTTCATTATTTTTGAAATGGTTTTCAAAATTGCACTTTAAACATTACTATCATTGGAAAAATACTTTTCGAAAACTGTGCTTTAAATCATTATTACTTGTGTTTTCAAAAAGGATTTATGTTGTAAAAATTATATGTTCAAAAATTTACCTATTTCTTTGACTTTGATAAACCCTAAAGACACAGAGGAAATGTCCACTTCATGATTTTCAAGGACTCCTAGGATGTGTCAAATTTAGGGGGGAGTCTGAGTCAAAAGAAGAAATTCAGAAAAGTTTTTTTGGGTAATTATTCATTTTTTTTGTTAAATATTTCTTTTTAACCTGAATCAAACCTTAAGACTCAGAGGAAGAGTACTTGTGGTCAACAAGCTTCCCAGGACTGAGTCAAGTTTAGGGGGAGGTCAAATTAAAAGAATTATTTAATAACATATTTTCAAATCCTCAAAATCTTGCTAAAAATCTAAGTTTTCAAAAGTTCACACATTTTTCAAATTGCACTAGCACATATTTTCAAAAGTACTATCATTTTTTTAAATTCTGTTAATATTTACTTGAGTTTGAAAAATTTCCAGGACACTTAGGAAAATGTCCTTGTAGTTAACAAGGTTTTCTAGGATTGTGTCAGACTGGAAAAGAATCCTAGTCAAGCAAAATAAGATGTTTTAAAAATTACCTATATTTCTCAAAGTCTCATCTTTGTCAAAAATAGTTAGTACTTGCAAAATATGCATAATATTTATATTTTCCAAAATAGAATTCTTTCAAAAGTTATGCATTTTTCAAAAGTACTTAATTATTCAAAAATTTAATACATCTTTCAAAGGTACTTATATTTTTCAAAAATTACATAATTTTTCAAAGTACTAGTACTTTTCAAAGCGTCTTTTTCAAAATTATGCATTTTTTTCAAAAATTGCAATATATCATTCAAAATACAATGCTTTCAAAAATTTTGCACTAAGTATTTTCAAAAAGAACCAAAGGTTTTCAATGTTGGTGCAAGTATTTTCTTTTGTTTTTTTTTATGTATGACAAAGGGGGAAAGGTGTGCTTAAGTTTGAAAATTTTTCCCCAAAGATTAAAAACGTAGTTTCAATACCTATATCATTTTTTATCCCAAGGATAGTAAGTTAGCCCCTTCAAACCAATCTAACTTAAGTTATTATCAAACATCAAAAAGGGGGAGATTGTTGGTGCAAGTTACATCAATAATGTTCTCCTTTAAGTGTTTTAATGTTTGACAATACACTTAAGTCAGTGATACAATGAACAGACAATGGGGAGCAAAGGAGAAGTAAACTAAGCTGAAGAAAAGTCCTAGTTAATCTAGGCATCGAAATCCTAAGTCCCAGTGAAGGGCTGTTGGGCACCTAGCGAAGGGCTGCTAGGTATCGAAACCCCAAGACCTAGCGAAGGGCTGCTAGGCACCTAGCGAAGGGCTGCTAGGCATCGGAACCTTATGACCTAGCGAAGGGCTACTAGGCACCTAGCGAAGGGCTGCTAGGCATCGGAACCTTAAGACCTAGCAAAGGGCTGCTAGGCATAGAAGACCTAGCGAAGGGCTGCTAGGCATAGAAGACCTAGCGAAGGATTGCTAGGCACCAGGCGAAGGACCGCTTGGTAACAAAGACCTACCGAAGGGCTGCTAGGCACCTGGCGAAGGACTACTAGGGAATGAAGACTTGGTTCGAGGGACTAAGCAACTTAGCTAAGTGATGACTAAGGATAGGACTAGAGACGGGTCAGGGTTTGGGCGTCTCGAGGTCTGGAAGTATCGGAAGCTAAGCAAAAGTACATCCAAAGGACTGGGTGGCAACCGTCTCCTGAAAGGAGTAGGTGAAAGGCACGTTCTCGGGGGTGAGAACTTGTGCCGGTTCGACCTAGGGTTTCGTGTAAATCCGAAGTTCGAACCAAGCTCGTAAGCCTAATATTGTATGCATATTTGCTTTGTGTTTGTGTATCTTGCAGGTACCAAGAACTGGAGACAAAGCAGGCAAGAGGTTGGAAAACAGCCAACCCGGGCGCCCGGAATGTTGGGGGCGCCCAGAGCAAGGCATAAAACCCAGTCTTGGGTTTAAACCATGATTGGGGGTGCCCAGAATGATGGGGGCACCCAGAGTAAAGAGGAAAATGCAGTTTTCGTGATGTAAGCAGAATAGGTGTCAATGGGGGCGCCCGGAAGGTCCGGGCTGCCCGGGTTGAAACCTATATTTGCTGTTTCAAGTTCGAAATGCAGATAAGCGCTCAAGAGGGCACCCGAGAGGTCCGGGGTACCCTGGTCAAAGATTTTATCACATGCGGCGAGGTAGGCGCAAGGATAAGGTTTGACCGAGTTATTAGGGGTGCCCCCGACGTATAGGGCGCCCCCAGGAGTGCTATAAAAGGGGCTTCGACCCCTCTGCTTCAATATATACTGCCAAGTACCATTCTGATCTTTCTGACCGATGACAACGCGCTAAAGACAAGGCTCTACGACCAAGAGGCTCCAGGAGGAAGTGCGCGGCACTTTGGAGGTCCAGATCGGCCGAGTTTCAAATCTTGTTTGTTCGGTTTGAGTTTACTATTACGCACTTAATTTTACTTATCTTTTGATTGTAAACTTGCAATGTAAGTCGGGTTTCTCCGCCTCCAGAAAGTCCGGGAAGGAGACCAATAGTGGACGGGCGTTCCCGTGCATAGGCCTTGGATGTACTGACCCTGGGGGGTCGGGAACCAAGTAAAAATCCACTGTGTCACTGTCTTGCTTTATTTCTTTTATTTACTTTTTCGTTGTGCTACTAATGTTCTAAGTTCAGAACGATCCAAGTTTTTCTACGAAGTTTCCGCGAGTAATTTTCACGATCGATATTCACCCCCCCCCTCTATCGACGGCACCGGTCCTACAAGACTGAGAGCGGCAAATGTGAGAAAATCACCGGCAGACTCACCGGGACCCCTCGGCCTGGGATGGCCGAAAAAATATTCGTGGATAGAGTCAGGAGTAACTCCATCGAAGGGAACTGGTAGAGGATTTGGAAGATAAGGGTAAAGCGGAAAGTCATTATCTGAACGACGACAAGCTAGAAAGTCAGTGAAAGCTGATAAATCAAAATTGAGGTCGATACTGGCCACTCGGGTCCTATATCCCGTACCCTCACCACTGACCATGTTGTTATAAAATTCGGAGACTAAATCAAAATTTATTGGTCGTTCAAGGAAGAGAATGGATCCTAGCTCGTAGAACTCAATGATCTGGCGTACTGAAGGACAGTGTTCGTAAACAAACGCTCGGTCCACAGTTCGACAAGGTAGGAGTTTGAAGGTTTGACTGTGAAAGAAAAATTCAAAATGACCATTTTGAAATCTATCATCAAAAGGAGGTTGGGGTCTAGGAGATGAAGAGGGAGCCCTCGATCGTGAGGTACCCTCAGCCGGGTCTTTACCTCTAGAAGATTTTCTAATGTTGGATAATTCTGATCACGATATTTAAGGGAAACAATGATCAACAATAAATCAAGATTACGACATAAAAATTGGATTGATTAAATCATGATACAATGAATTGATCAAATACAGTGAAGGTCATGGCACAAAGATGGAACATTGATCACGTGAACATCAGGTCACGACACGAAGGAGAAAATGGTGATCGTCACACAAAGATGGGATAGAACAAAAGAAGGTCACATCACACCACCATTAGGTAAGGGAAGGTCACGGCAAAGGATGACAAAAACACACCACAAGTAAACAACATGGTTGGCCCGCAAGAAGTATGATTTATGGAGTAATCAACACGGTAAACCAAAAGAAATCTTACTTAGGTGACATTCCTTTGGCTGGTTTGTTCGGTGACTTGGGAGGAACAGATTGCGCAAAAACAACTCAGCGACTCATAGCTGAACCAGATCGCAGGCAGAGAACTCACAGGTGGAGACTGCACACAGAATGCTCCTCGAAAGAACTCAGATTGCAGGGGAGCAGAAGAGAAGGAACTCGCACGTAGGCAAGGAAGAAGAGGTTTTGGTCGGCTAGGGTTGAGGAATGAGATGAAGATGTGATTAAACGAGTTGGTGGACCGATCACCAACCAGAATTTATTGCCATCGAATGGATCATCGTTCAATCCAGAAACGCCCAGACCGATCAGGCTCCAGCCTGATCTGTCTGGCTTGGTGCTGATCGGTCGGGTGACCGATCAGGCAAGCCCCTGATCGGTCTGCAATCGATCAGGGAGCGAACAGAGAATAGGCGAAATTTTCTGTGACCCTCCTAATCGGTCTGTGGACCGATCACCAAGGGGGCCAGATTGGTCTGTGGACCGGTCCAGGCCAACACAGAGTGATTTCTGTGATTAATCAAGAAATTGCTTGATTGGTCCTTTGGACCGATCAGACCTACTTCTGATCGGTCCGTGGACTGATCAGACATACTCCTGATCGGTCTGTGGACCGATCAATTGTCAAAAATTTTCTGATATGATTTAGAAATGGCAGTTTCAGATTTCGGATAGAATTCTGATACAATCAGATGGAAGATTATCGATCTTGGAGGAGTTCCCTTGACTATAAGTGATCCCTGGACAAGGATCAAAGGTCCTTATGGATTTAACAAATTAATTTGCTCCAACCAAGTGGAGTCAAACTCAATCAACACATCCAACCAATTCAAACCAAGTTTGTATCAAAATAAAGTCTCCAATCAAGTTTCCTTGATTGGAATGTCCAAGTATGATCATGGAGCCAAGTACACATATGTTATGCATTGGTTTTCCCCATACATGGTCAACTTAATGATTATTGTCTCGTCAACCTAATTTCTCAAGGGATGCATTGACATTTTGAGTAATTAGGTTGATCCTAGCATCTCACCCCATTTCTAGCAAACAAAAACATTTTGTTAAACCTTATAGTTTGTGTGAGATGTCCCCAAGTTGCCCAATAATTGTTCCCAACAATTTGAAATGATCATGAAGGGTTTTGTATGCTTTTCAATCCTATAAAGCATGACACATTCCCAACTCCCTTCTTAAGAAACTAACCTCAGTTTCGGGGAGTGGTTTAGTGAAAATGCCCGCTAGGTTTGATTTGGACTCTACATGTGAGAGTACAATATCTCCTCTAGCAACATGATCTCTAATGAAGTGGTGACGCACTTCAATGTCTTGGTCCTAGAATGGTAGACTGGATTCTTGGTTAGGTTTATCGTGCTTATGTTGTCACACAACACTTGCACACCCTTGTATGTTAATCCATAATCCTCTAATGTGTGTATCATCCACAACAATTGCGATACACTCTCTTCCATGGCGATATATTCTGCCTCGATCATGGAGAGAGCAACACAATGTTGCTTCCGATTTGACCAACTAACTAATGATGAACGTAAAAATTCGCAACCCCCACTCGTGCTCTTCCGATCCAACTTGCACCCAGCATAGTCAGAATCGGTATAGCCAATCAAATCAAATGCCTCGGTACGGGGGTACCAAAGACCAACTCCAATTGTGCCCTTAAGGTATCTCAGAATTCGTTTAACAGCAATTAAGTGAGATTCCTTGGCACAGACTTGGTACCTAGTGCACATACCCCAGCAAAAAGTATATCAGGTCGACTAGCTGTGAGGTATAGCAAACTACCTATCATGCTCCGATATTGAGTTAAGTCAACAGGTTTACCACTCTCATCATTGTCTAATCGTGTGTTTGTTGCCATGGGAGTGGTTACCTCTTTAGAATCACTCATGTTAAATTTGCGGAGCATCTCTTGGGTGTATTTTGATTGGTACACATGGATACCGTCTCGAGCTTGCTTGATTTCGAGTCCAAGGAAGAAAGTTAATTCTCCTACTAGACTCATCTCAAACTCACTCTCCATGTGTCCAATAAACTCATTCAAATAACCCTTATTATTTGAGCCACAAATTATGTCATCGACATATACTTAGACTACAAATATATTGCCACCATCTCTCCGTATAAATAGTGTAGGGTCTATTTGTCCTCTCACAAAGCCTTTTTCAATTAAAAATGTCGAAACCACTCATACCAAGCTCGAGGTGCTTGTTTAAGGCCGTAGAGTGTCTTCTTGAGCTTGAACACGTGGTTTGGAAATTCGGAATTCTCAAACCCCGGAGGTTGTTCGACATAGACCACTTCTCTTATGAAACCATTTAGGAAGGCCGATTTGACATCCATTTGATAGAGTTTGAAACCTCTATGTGCTGCAAATGCAAGCATCAATCGGATGGATTCTAATCGTGCCACGGGAGCATAGGTCTCATCGTAATCAAGGCCTTCAACTTGACTGTAGCCCTTGGCTACTAAGTGTACCTTGTTTCTTACGATTTCTCCCTTATGGTTCAACTTGTTTTTGAAGACCCATTTGGTTCCAATAATGTGGTCTTCTTGGGTCTAGGGACTAAGTCTCAAACTTGGCTTCTTTCGAATTGACCTAGTTCATCCTACATGGCAATGATCCAATCGGAATCATTTAATGCTTCGTCAATTTTCCTAGGTTCAATTTCAGAAATTAGGGCAACTTCATTAGCCTCATTCCTAAAGAATGATCTAGTCCTAACCCCATGATGGATATCTCCAACAATTTGGTCTTGGGGATGATTAGAGGCTAACCTAGTTTGCCTTGGTGTTGGAGGTGCTTCTTGGATGGTGTCACTAGACACAAGCTCAGCCTCAAGATCCGGCTGATCTATGAGTTGTCTAGTCTCACCGTCATCAGATTCATCACCACCATCTACAACACTTGGACTTCCATCCAAACTTAGTTTCCTAAGTTCGAATTGAACTCCTTCTATATCTCCTGATTGATCATTTGCTTTGGGAATTTCCTCAAAAACAACATCAGAAGACTCTTCAACTAATCTAGACTTCTTGTTATAGACTCGGTAAGCTTTGCTGATGAGGGAGTACCGGACCAATATCCCTTCATCAGCTTTTCCTGTGAACTTTCTATGGTGGTCCTTGGTGTTTAGAATAAACACCTTACAACCAAACACCCTAAGGTGTTTAACTGTAGGTGATTTTCCAAACCAAAGTTCGTGAGGAGTCTTTCCGAGAAATCTATGTATGAGGACTCAGTTTTGCACGTAGCAAGCTGTGTTCACAGCTTCAGCCCATAAGTAACTCGGTAAGGAGTACTCATTGAGCATGCTTCATGCAGCCTCTTGTAAGACCCGGTTCTTCCTCTCTACAACACCATTTTGTTGTGGTGTTCTAGGAGTAGAGAACTCGTGTTTATACCCTCTCTCTTGACAAAACTCTAAAAATCTTTGATTTTGGAATTTACCTCCATGATCACTCCTAATTGTTTTAATTGTTAATGATTTTTCATTTTTAACTCTTCTATAAAATGAAATAAAAATATCTAGGGTTTGGTCCTTATATTTTAGAAAATATGTCCATGTATATGTAGTAAAATCATCAATCATCACAAAACAGTATCTACTACCATTCAAGGATATAATAGTGCTACAATCAAACAAGTCCATGTGAAGTAAATCCAAAGAGGTAGAAGTACTTACAGTGCTTTTACCTTTATGTGTAGATTTCATTTGCTTACCTATTTGGCATGCATCACAAATCTTTTCTTTTTCATACTTGATGCTTGGTAAGCCACGAACTAGTCTCTTGTTGGCCAATTTTCGAATGTTCTTCATATTCACGTGTGTCAATCTTCGGTGCCAAAGGGTGGACTCATCTTCTCTTGACATGAAACACTTAACGGAAACATTAGTAGCACTTTTAAAAGACACTTGATAAGTATTATCTACTCTTGTGCCTACTAGTACCGTGTCAAATGTGTCATGTTGTCTAACTAGACATTGACCTGATTGAAAATCAATTGTGTAACCCGCATCACACAATTGACTGACACTTAAGAGATTAAATGTCATCCCGTTGACTAGAAGGGCATTCTTAATCCTAAGACATTCGGATATTTGAATGTCTCCTATCCCTACAACCTTGAGACTACCATTGTTACCAAAGGAAACATTACCTCTACTTTTTCTTTGAAGGGTAGTGAATAAGGATCTATCACTGGTCATATGTTTGAAGCACCCACTATCAACGAACCAAGTTGATAGATGCTCCCCCTCAATCACGACCTACACAATATGAAAAATAGAAGATTTAGGTATCCAAATCTTGGGACCTAAAGCACCTACTATGCAAGACTTAGGCACTCATGCCTTGACCACTTTCCTTTAAACCCTAGGAGTCTTAAGTGGTCTATCATCTGTCCTAGACATTAAGGAAACAAATGATGGTTCTTTAGGTCGGTAACCAATACCGACCTTGTTGTGGACCGCCCTTTGTGCATTTAAAATCATATCTAATGTCTTGGAGCAAGTTGAGAATTTCTCAAGAATACTCTTGAGTCTCTCAACCTCACTCTTCAAAGATTTGTTCTCATCTTCTAACATTTCTACATGCAAATCATCAATATCCTCATCCTTAGAAGATTTCAAATGTTCTACTTCAACTTTCAATGATTTAACCTTTTCTTTTGACTTTTTCAACAAATCGGTTAAACATGCAATGGTTCTATAGCATTTATCTAATTCGGGAGAGATTACCTCTTCATCATCTGAAGATGATGAAGCTGCATTTGATGAGTCCATGGATTCATCACTGCTCTCCTCACCTTCAATAGCCATGAGTGCCACATGGCGAGTACTCTTCTCCTCCTTCTCTTCTTCGGATGAGCTAGAGGATGATTCATCCCATGTAGCCTTCAAGGCCTTCTTCTTTTTCTTTGATTTCTCCTCCTTCTTCATTAGTTTTGGGCAGACTTTCTTGAAGTGCCCTTTCTTGCCACACTCAAAGCAAGTAATATTAGCTTTATCAATTTTAACTTCACTAGGGTTACTTTTACCCTTGTAGTGCTGACTCTTCCTCATCATCCTCCTTACGAAGTTGGCCATCTCGGAGGAAGAAAACTCGCTGCAATCCTCCTCGAACTCGGACTCGGACTCAGATGAAGATGAAGAGACTTCCTTCTCCTTCTTCATCTCCTTCTTCTTGTTGGTCTTTTCCCCTGCAACAAGAGCAATCCCCTTCTCCTTGGAGCCTTTGTTAGCCATCTCGTGTAGCTCCATTTCACAAAATAGATCATCCAATTTTACAATTGACAAGTCCTTAGAAACCTTATAGGCATCCACCATGGATGACCACAAGGCATTCCTTGGAAAAGCTTTTAGAACGTACCTCACAAGGTCGCGGTTCTCGACCTTTTCGTCAATAGAGTGGAGACCATTGAGAACTTCTTTGAATCTACTATAAAGCTCACTTACCGTTTCACTCTCCTTCATGGAGAGATTTTTGTAGTTGATTAAGAAATAAGTCCCTCTTGGCTATCATCGAGTCTCGGGTGCCCTCATGGAGTTCGATGAGTTTATTCTATAAATCCTTTGCGCTTGTAAAGGGACCAACTTTGATTAGTTGGTCCTTGTTCATTCCACATTGCAAGGTAACCACCGCCTTCGCATCGGCTTCTCCTTTGCGCGTATGCTCAGTCGACCACCACGAGGACTCCAACTCTTTTCCCTCCTCATCTCTTGGAGGGGTGAAGCCTTCCTTCACGGAGAACCACATTCCAATGTCGGTCTTGAGGTAGTACTCCATGCGAGACCTCCAATATTGAAAATCGGATCCATCGAAGAAGGGAGGTCGAGTGGTGCTAAATCCTTCTCTCAAAGTCATTCTTGTTGACTCTCGGATGTTAAGCCGCTTGAACAGAGCCCAAGCTCTAATACCACTTGTTGGTGCTTGGATGGCTAAAGAGAGGGGGTGAATATAGCCGGACACAAATTTCTTGAACTTTTAGGTTTTCTGCACTTGGATGGTTAGTAGCGGAAGCAATACAAAGTATAACAGCAGAAACAAAGTGTAGAAACTAGATAGACGAAACTAAGCACAAGCTCAAAATGCTAACCAAGAGGATTTACAAGGTTCGGGGATAACTTGCCCCTACTCCTTAGCGTGCCCGTAAGGTGGGCGATCCCTTGATCGTTGGCAAATCAAGCCCCAAAAATCCAGATAAAATAGCACCTCCTTCTCGGTGGAGTAACCTCTCCATAGAGTTTTAACATAATGAAGATATTAAGCACAGTGAAACACAAAGGAGCTTACAGAGCACTTAGGACAGAAAGAACACAAGAGAGCTCCTCACCGAGCTCCACTCAGCACAGATCTCACGCAAGAATTTCCTGCTCTTCGTGTGTAGCGACCGACCCTTCTCCACCTTTGACGGATCGTTACTTTATCTACTTCTTGACTCTAATGCACGACTAAGAATGCGGAACTTCTTTTTTTTTCTTTTAAATTCATCTAGGGATGATATTCTAACTCTAATAGTCATGCATGATACAATGGCATACTTCCTTTCTCTAGAACTTCACTGCAATGGTACCAGTCGACTGCCATCTAACCAGTCGACTGGTATCGGCCACAGAAAGTTTCTGGGCGCGGCACCAGTCGACTGGCCTCTTGGCAGTCGACTGATGCATCGAACAGAAGCTGCCGTTCGATAGGGCAGTCGACTGATACTGAACCAGTCGACTGGCACGCCTGAAAATCTGAAATTCAGATTCGAAACCTTGCCTCAATGGTCCACCAAACTTATAGTTTCAAGCCATACAAAGACACAACACCATTTCTATACTCTATACTAGTTTCCTAAACATTTTAGCCAATCAAAACAACTTCATAAACTCGAAATTAGAACTTTTGCGGAAGAAATTAAGTTATGAAAATCTATATGAACTTTAAACTAGAGTTTTGTACCAAACTTAACTCCTATGCATTCATAATACCAAAACACATGTTCTACACCTTACTAAAGCATTTTGGAATGTAATGCAACTTTTCTAGGCATATTTATAGCAATAAAAACTTGATTCAAAGGGAAACTCACAATATCTTGGCACATGCATCAAATAGCTCCATCAAGTATCAATATTCAAAACTACTCACACTTATACTCATCCAATGCAATCATAAGGATATGTATGCTAAATAAAATGACATGGAATCTTTACTCATGGTTTTAGGATATGCAAAATATCTAAAACGCAAATACTTGGATAAATGCTATATGATCTAACTTAAACTAAGACTTTATAATAAATGCACTTTAAGTCCTTCATTCATCTTGTCCCAAGGACCTCTCCAAGGTCAGCCACCACACACACGTCACTCAGCACCGCCTTGTCGCCTTCCTTCAGAATTGCTTGCCTTTACCTTTACCTGCAGCAAGAGGAAATGCAACTAATAAGCAAAAAGCTTAGTAAGTACTATCTAGCTCACAAAATCTCGAAAATGTGCAAACATGCTTTTTAAACAATGTGAAATCACATGAGATACTTTTATGCTTAAAAGAAAACTAAACCATGTATACTCAAGCATTAATAAGTCTCAACTTACTTGTTCTTGGCTTAACTTGAACTTTAGCAATTCTTTAACTTTAAATCTTCCTTTAACTTTTAGAAAACTTCTTTAAACTTTAGAAAACTTTGCTAAAGCATATACTTGAAAATAATAACTCACTTGGATCCACTTAAGACGTAAGTACCATCTTATGCGCGTTCCCTAAAAGGTTGGGGTAGCGAGCCACCAATCCTAATAGAGCAGACCTTGGTCTACCAGGGCCAAGACCTTGGAATTGGACACCTGGATTTCTTTAACGACGCCCTTGGACGCCGGGTACTGGCCTTAGAAAATAAAATACTTACTTTTTCTTATCTTGAATGCCTTGGCATTTTAACGAGCACCTTGTGTGCCCAAATCCCTAAGTCTTGACTTTTGGGGATTTCTTAAGGCCTTGGCCTTTTCTTTTCTTATCTTTATCTTCTCTTTTCTTTTCTCATAACTTTTCTTAGACCCTAACCTCATATAGGGTACTTAATTAAACTTATACAAGCATGGATTAAACTAGAGTTACATGCAAAATCATAAACTCAAGGAAAATTGCACTTTTAACTTTCTAACGGGAAAAACTTGCGGAAAAACCGCCTCTTATTGCAGGTGAGCAGTACTTACATTGATATCTTGGACTTACAACCAAAATTGACGTCTAGGGCTCGAGAGAATCTTGAGATCTCGATGAACCATTCGCGCCTACGCGTTCCTCTCGTCGAGACGAACGAAACGCTCCGCACCCTTTGGTTCTTCCTTGGCCGGCGCCCCTTAGAGGAGGAGGGGAGGTGTGGGGCGTGCACCCAAGAGAGGGGAAGAGGGGGGTCGGCGTGAGGGCTTGGGCGAGGGAGAGAGGGTTTAGGTTGAGAGAAAATAAAATTCCTCTCTTTAATGATCTATTTATACTTAGGGTATTTAAGTCCAACTTTATAACTTAACTTAATATTTCTCTATTTTCTTTCAGCACACCCCTGCTGGGGCTCCTGGTTAACCCGACCAACTTAAGTCGTTGATCCCACGGGAGGTCTCGGGTTCAAAACTCATCCAGGCAACTTTTTGCCGAAAACTCTATTTCTTTTAATAAAAATACTAAACGGACTCGGAAAATTCCCTAAAAATATTCTAAAAATTCCTAAAAATATCTAGAATATTTTTAAAAAAATCTAACTAATTTCAAGGACTTTAAGGACTTAAAGTGGAAATTTTGGGGCGTTACAATCCCCCATACCTTATGAAAAGTTCGTCCTCGAACTTAGAATAATTCTGGATATCTTTCTCTCATGCTGTCCTCACGTTCCCAAGTAGCCTCCTCATGCTGTTGATTCTGCCAGATGACCTTCACTAGTGGCACTTCTTTGTTTCTTAATCTTTTAACTGCTTTGTCCACTATCTGTGTCGGTCTGCTCTCATAGCTAAGATCTTCTTGGATCTGTACTGACTTAGGCTGAATCACTTGGCTAGGGTCGTGAATACACTTCTTTAGCATAGAGACATGAAAGGTACTGTGGATAGCTGACATATCCTCTGGCAAGTCCAGCTCATAGGCTACCTTCCCAACTCTCTTTATAATCTTGTAGGGTCCTATGTAGCGAGGACTCAGCTTGCCCTTTTTGCCAAATCTCATCACTCCCTTCATAGGAGCGACCTTGAGAAATACTGAATCTCCAACTTGGAATTCAAGTGGCCTACGGCGTGTGTCAGCATAACTTTTCTGTCTACTCTGGGCAGTCTCAATCCTCTGGCGGATCGTCTGGATAGCCTGAGTGGTCTCATCTATAAGCTCAGTCTGGCTGCCTAGTCCTGACTCCATCTCTTTCTTCTCACCAGCTTCTTGCCAACATATGGGTGATCTGCATTTCCTGCCATACAATGCCTCATAAGGTGCCATCCTGATGGTGGCCTGATAGCTATTGTTGTAGGCAAACTCAGCTAAGCACAGAAATTTGCACCAACTGCCTTTAAAGTCCAACGCACAAGCCCTGAGCATGTCTTCTAAAATCTGATTTACTCTCTCTGTTTGTCCATCTGTCTGGGGATGGAAAGCTGTGCTGAACTGAAGTCTGGTGCCTAGGGCGTCCTGAACACACCTCCAAAAATGGGAGATGAACCGCCCATCTCTGTCAGAAACGATCGACTTCGGAACTCCGTGAAGCCTGATTACTTCTTTCACGTACAGCTGTGCTAACTGCTCTACCGAATGCGATAACTTGATGGCTAGGAAGTGGGCAGACTTGGTCAATCTATCCACTATCACCCATATTGCATCGTGTCCATGGGTGGTCCTTGGGAGACCTGTGATAAAATCCATGGATATCTCTTCCCACTTCCACTCTGGAATGGGAAGTGGCTGTAGAACTCCTCCTGGTCTCTGGTGCTCTGCCTTGACTCTCTGGCAGGTCAAGCAGGTACTGATATATCTGGCCACGTCTCGCTTGAGTCCAGACCACCAGAATCTTTTCTTTAAATCTTGGTACATCTTGGTAGAACCAGGATGCATAGAGTACGGGGTACTGTGGGCCTCTTCTAAAATATTCTTTCTTAGTTCCTCATCATTGGGGACGCAAAGGCGGTCTCCAAGATAGAGGATGCCACTATCTGATACTCGAAACTCCGAATTTTCTGCCTCTTGGACCTCCTGCTTGATCTTCTGGATCTCTGGGTCTGGACTTTGCTTTCTTTGTATATCCACAAGCAGGGTTGACTCTAGAGTCAATGCAGAAAGTTGCCCAATTATTACCCGACTCCAAAATCCTTTATCTCTTTCTGAAGTGGTGGAGACAGTGATGATAGGGACATCAGTGCTGCACAGGATTTCCTGCTCAGTGCATCTGCCACTTTATTAGCTTTACCTGGGTGGTAGAGGATTTCACAGTCATAATCTTTGACCAACTCTAGCCACCTGCGCTGCCTCATATTCAGGTCCTTCTGAGTGAAGAAGTACTTCAAACTCTGATGGTCTGTGAAGATTCTGCACTGCACTCCATACAGGTAGTGTCTCCAGAGCTTCAGTGCGAAAACCACAGCTGCTAGCTCAAGGTCGTGGGTAGGGTAATTCTTCTCATAGTCCTTGAGCTGTCTGGAGGCATATGCTATTACTTTACCGTCTTGCATGAGGACAGCTCCAAGGCCCATCTTGGATGCATCATTGTAGATGTCAAAGGCCTTGTCACTCTCTGGAACAGTCAGGATGGAAGCACTAGTCAATCTTTTCTTCAGTTCTAGGAAACTGTGCTCGCAT
>JAGFNQ010003891.1:0-51813 GCA_024364735.1 Boesenbergia rotunda
ATATAATTCTGCTCGGTAGTGGAAAGAGCAACACAATGTTGCTTCCGACTCGACCAACTTACTAAGACGATCCTAGGAATTGGCAGCCCCCACTAGTGCTTTTCCGGTCCAACTTACATCCAGCGTAGTCGGAATCCGTATAGCCCATCAAATCAAAAGATTCGGTACGGGGATACCAAAGACCTACACCAATTGTGCCCTTGAGATATCTCAAAATTCGCTTAACAGCAATTAGGTGAGATTCCTTGGCACAGACTTGATACCTAGCGCACATACCTACAGCAAATAGTATATCTGGTCGACTAGCTGTAAGGTATAGCAAACTACCTATCATGCTTCGATACTGAGTTAGATCAACGGGTTTACCACTCTCATCATTGTCTAATCTTGTGTTTGTAGCCATGGGAGTGGTTACCTCTTTTGAATCACTCATATTGAATTTTCGAAGCATTTCATGTGTGTACTTTGATTGGTGCACATGGATACCATCGCGAGTTTGCTTGATTTCAAGTCCGAGGAAGAAAGTCAACTCTCCCACTAGACTCATTTCAAACTCACTCTCCATGTGTCCGATAAATTCACGTAAATAGCCCTTGTTGTTTGAGCCACAAATTATGTCATCGACATATACTTGGGCTACAAATATATTGTCACCATCTCTTCGTAGAAATAGTGTAGGGTCTATTTGACCTCTAACAAACCCTTTCAATCAAGAATGTCGACAACCGCTCATACCAAGCCCGGGGTGCTTGTTTAAGGCCATAGAGTGCCTTCTTGAGCTTGTACACGTGGTTTGGATATTCGGTACTCTCAAACCCTGGAGGTTGTTCGACATAGACTTCTTCCCTAATCAAACCATTTAGGAATGCCGATTTGACGTCCATTGAAATAGTTTGAAGCCTCGATGTGCTGCAAATGCAAGCATCATCGAATGGACTCTAATCGTGCCACGGGAGCATAAGTCTCATCATAATCAAGACCTTCAACTTGACTGTAGCCCTTGGCTACCAAGCGTGCCTTGTTTCTAATGATTTCTCCCTTGTGGTTTAATTTGTTTTTGAAGGCCATTTAGTTCCAATAATGTGGTCTTCTTGGGCCTAGGGACTAAGTCCCAAACTTGACTTCTCTCAAATTGACCTAGTTCATCTTGCATTGCAATAATCCAATCGGGATCATTTAATGCTTCATCAATTTTTCTAGGTTCAATTTCGGAAATTAGAGCAACTTCATTAGCCTCATTCCTGGAAGAATGATCTAGTCCTAACCCCTTGATGGATGTCTCCAACAATTTGGTCTTGGGGATGACTAGAGGCTATCTCGTTTGTCTTGGTGTTGGTGGTGCTTCTTGAACGAGTTCACTAGACACAAGTTCAGCTCAGGATCCGGCTGATCAATGAGTTGTCTAGGCTCACCGTCATCAGACTCATCACCATCAACAATTCGGAGATATTCAAACTTAGTCTCCTAGTTCGACTTGAACTCCTTCTACATTATCTGATTGGTCAATTGATTTTGGAAGTTCCTCAAAAACCACATCAGAAGACTCTTTAACTAGTCTAGTTCTCTTGTTGTAGACTCGGTAGGCTTTACTAACGAGGGAGTACCCGACTAGTATCCCTTCATCAGCTTTTGCCGTGAACTTTCCAAGATGATCCTTGGTGTTTAGGATGAACACCTTACACCCAAACACCCTAAGGTGTTTAATCGTAGGTGGTTTTCCCAAACCAAAGTTCATGGGGAGTCTTTCTAAAAACCTATGGATGAGAACTCGATTTTGCACATAGCAAGCTGTATTTACAGCTTCAGCCCATAAGTAACTCGGGAGTGAGTACTCATTAAGCATGCTTCGTGCAGCCTCTTGAAGTGCACGGTTCTTCCTCTCTACCACACCATTTTGTTGTGGTGTTCTAGGAGTAGAGAACTCATGTCTATAACCCTTATCTTGACAAAATTCTAGAAACCTTTGGTTTTGAAATTCACCTCCATGATCACTTCTTATTGTCTTAATTGTTGATGATTTCTCATTTTCAACTCTTCTACAAAAAGAAATGAAAATATCTACGGTTTGATCCTTATGTTTTAAAAAGTAAGTCCAAGTATATCTAGTAAAATCATCAATGATAACAAAGCAATATCTACTTCCATTCAATGATATGATGGTACTACAATCAAATAGATCCATGTGAAGTAAATCTAAAGCATTGGAAGTACTTACAGTGCTTTTACCTTTATGTGCAGATTTTGTTTGCTTACCCATTTGACACGCATCACATAATTTATCTTTTTCATACTTGATGCTTGGTAAGCCTCGCACTAGTCCCTTGTTGGCCAACTTCCGGATGTTCTTCATGTTCACATGTGCTAGCCTCCGGTGCTAAAGTGTGGACTCTTCTTCTTTTGACATGAAACACTTAGCAAGAGCATTAGTAGCACTTTTAAAAGAAACTTGATAAATATTGTCTACTCTTGCTCCTATTAGTACCGTGTCCAAAGTGTCATTCTGTCTAACTAGACATTGACTTGGTTGAAGTCAATTGTGTAACCCGTGTCACACAATTGACTGACACTTAGGAGATTAAACTTCATCCCCTTGACTAGAAGGACATTTGATATTCTAAGACATTCGGATATTTGAATGTCTCCTATTCCTATGACCCTAAGACTACCATTGTTACCAAATGATACATTACCTCTACTCTTCTTGTGAAATGTGGTAAACAACGATCTATCCCCGGTCATGTGTTTGGAGCATCCACTATCAACAAACCAAGTTGATAGATGCTCCCCCTCAATCATAACCTACACAATTCGAAAAAATAGAAGTCTTAGGTACCCAAACCTTGGGACCTAACGCATCAACTAAACATGACTTAGGCACCCATGCTTGACAACTTTCTTTTGAGTCTTGGGTGTCCTAGATTGTCTCATGTCGGTCCTAGACATGAGAGATACAAATGAGGGTTCTTTAGGGCGGTAACCAATACCGGCCCTATTGTAAACCGCTCTTTGGGCATTTAAAATCATATCTAAGGTCTTAGAGCTATTTGAGAATTTCTCCAAGAATATTCTTGAGCTTCTCAACTTCACTCTTCAAAGATTGGTTTTCCTCTACTAACCCATTATCATGCATATCACTGATTTCCTCAACCTTAGAGGATTTCAGGCTTACAATCTCATGTTTCAAAGATTTAATTTCATCTTCTAGTAGTTCAACATGCAAGTCATCAATGTTATCATCCCTAGAAGCTTTCAATTGATCAATCTCTAATTGCAATGCTTTAACTTTGTTTTTGGATTTCTTAAGCATACTAGTTAAACATGAAATTGCTCTATAACATTTTTCAAGCTCGGGAGAAGTTACCTCTTCATCATCCGAAGATGACGAAGCCGCGTTTGAGGAGCTTGAAGTTTCTTCACTGTTCTCCTCTCCAAAAGCCATGAGAGCCACTTGCCTTGTGCTCTTCTCCTCCTTCTCATCATCGGATGAACTAGAAGATGACTCATCCCAAGAAGTCTTCAAGGCTTTCTTCTTCTTCTTGGATTTCTCTTCTTTTCTTTTGGGTTTCTCCTCCTTTTTAAGCTTCGGACATTCATTCTTGAAATGTCCTCTCCTACCACACTCAAAGCAAGATGCATTATTCTTATCAAGCTTGAATTCACTAGTGTTATCTTTCCTCTTGAACCGTCGGTCTCTTTGCATCATCCTTCGCACGAAGTTCGCCATCTCGGATGAAGAAGAGCCACTGCCATCTTCCTCTGAGTTTGACTCGGATTCGGAGGAGGATGAAGATGATGAGATCTCTTTCTCCTTCTTCTTCTCCTTCTTCTTCTTAATGGTCCGGTCCCCTGCAACTAAGGCAATCCCCTTCTCCTTAGGGCCTTTGTTAGTCATTTCATACAATTCCATCTCACAAAATAAATCATCTAATTTTACAATAGATAAATCCTTGGATACTTTGTAGGCATCCACCATGGATGACCACAAAGCATTCCTTGGAAATGCTTTCAAGACATACCTCACAAGGTCGCGATTCTCGACCTTTTCATCAATTGAATGAAGTCCATTAAGAACTTCCTTGAACCGGCTATGGAGCTCACTTACCGACTCATTCTCCTTCATGGAGAGATTTTGAAGCTGATTGAGGAACAAGTCCCTCTTTGCAATCCTCGAGTCTCGGGTGCCTTCATGGAGCTCTATGAGTTTGTTCCACAAATCTTTTGCACTCGTGAAGGGACCAACCTTGATGAGTTGGTCTTTGTTCATGCCGCATTGTAGAGTGACAACCACCTTAGCGTCGGCTTCACTTTTCCTTGTTTGGTCGGCAGTCCACCGCGAAGATTCGAGTTCCTTACCTTCATCATCCTTAGGAGGGATGAATCCTTCCTTCACCGCGAACCACGTATGGATATCCATCTTCAAATAGTATTTCATTTTTGATCTCCAATATTGGAAGTCAGCGCCATCAAAGAATGGACGTCGGGTGGTGGAGAAGCCTTCTCTCAAAGCCATCTTGTTGAAAACTCTCGGTTGTTAATCCGTGTATAGAGCCCCTTGCTCTGATACCACTTGTTGGGAACGAGATGGCTATAGAGGGGGGGGTGAATATAGACAATCGCTTGCCCCTTTAAAACTTATCACGATTTCTGCAACTCAAATATCAGTAGCACAGCGGAAAGAATAGAAAACAGAGTATGCAGAAAAAAACGAAACGAAAGCAAAACAAACACAACTAGCAAGATCGCTAACAAGGAGGGTTTACAAGGTTCGGGGATAACTTGCCCCTACTCCTTGACGTGCCCTTGAGGTGGGCGATCCCTTGATCGTCGGCAGATCAAGCCCCGGTTAACACCGGATATGAAGCAACCTCCTTCTCGGTGGAGAAACCTCTCCACAGCGTGTTTCACACAATGATGTATAATGAGCACAATGAAACAACAACAAGAAAGTCTTACTCAAACACTTAGAGAGGACAAAACACAGCAAGCTTCCCTGAGCTCCACCCAGTGGCGATCTCACGCAGACCCCGTCTGCTTCGTGTCTTCCCACTGTCGGACTCCAAGATTCTTGTTTTCTCCTTCAAGCGCTCAAGTATGATGATTGCTCCTCAATAGCTTGCTTAGAATGATTGAAGAACTCAAGAACAGCAAGCTTCTCGCTCAGGAACTCAAGAGCACGAAGAACTTCAGCAAGTATGAACCGTAAGTTGTGAGTTGTAAGTTCTCAGTTGTGCTGAACTCCACTCTCGCGTTCCTTTTTGTTTCTCCACCAAGCGACAGGTGACAACATCTCTGTAGCTCCCAGCTACTCATCTGCCAACGCCAGCCTCTACTGAGCTATCTCTGGACTCACTGAGCTCCTCAGCCAAGCTCCAGTCTTAGCTCCAGTCCGCAACTCGCCGTTGCAACCTGAGATGGGAAAAGGGACAAACCTGCTCCAAGGAAAGCACGCCTTGACTTCTCCTTGAGTGTTTGAGTCCTCCTCTGTCACCTGAAACTCAATCAGAGCATTAGAGCAGAAGATCAAGCAACATATCAACATACATCAGCAAATCGGATTCGGTCAGACGCTCTGACCATGTCTGTCAGTGAAATTTGAATTAAAGTGATCGGTCACCGGACCGATCCAGAGTGTGTGGATCGATCACCAGATCGATCCACTGCTTTGCTGGGATTCCCAGCTCTCGCAGCTATACACTCCTGATCGGTCACCAGACCGATCAGGGTGAAGCCTGATCGGTCACCCAGACCGATCAGGGCAGATGAACAGTAACTTTTTAATCAAATCCAAGATCCCTGATCGGTCACCAGACCGATCCAAGACTTTGATCAGCAAGGGAACTCACTCACTGTTTGCTCCCTGATCGGTCACCAGACCGATCAGAAGCAAGACAGCAAGGAAGCAGCCTGCTCCCTGATCGGTCACCGGTCCGATCAGGAGCCACACAGTAGATTCCCAATCTCACTGTGCGCTCCCTGATCGGTCACCAGTCCGATCAGACATAGCTGGATCGGTCACCAGACCGGTCCACTAAGGAGCAGCATGCCAATGTCCCTGATCGGTCACCAGACTGATCCAATGACTCAACCCTAGCCCTCCAAGCTAGGAATTCATCCACCTTAGCCCTCCAAGCTAAGGATTTTTCCATCTAACTCTCCAAGTTGGGAATTTACACCTAACCCTCCAAGTTAGGACTTTTCACCTAGCTCTCCAAGCTAGGACTTTTCACCTAGCCCTCCAAGCTAGGACTTTTCACCCAACTCTTCCGAGTTAGAACATCATCCAACCTAGCCCTCCAAGCTAGGCACCTGACCCTCCAAGCCAGGACTTTTTCACCTAATTCTCCAGGATGGGAATTTGCACCTAACCCTCCAGGTTAGGACTTTTCACCTAGCCCTCCAAGCTAGGACTTTTCACCCAACCCTTCCGAATTAGGACTTTTCCAACACCTAACCTCCCAGGTTAGGATTTTCCACACCTAACCCTCCAGGTCAGGATTTTCCAACACCTAGCCCTCCAGGCTAGGATTTTCCACATCATGCCTAATCCTCGATCAGGACTTAATCACAATCATCATAATTCATCACACCTAACCTCCCAGGTTAGGATTTTCCAAATCATAATCATCCTCCTAACTTAAAATCGTCGTCAACACCAAAACAACAATCAGGGCCAGACTGCATCAACATTGATGAGCTGAAATCAGAACTTGAGAAATACACAAATGCAGAAATGGGATATGCAGAAATTTGGAATTAATGTGCAAACATTCAACAAATGATTTGGGCGCAAAACACAAACAAACTAAGATTGATACACTGATCGAAAAACCAGGAAAACTAAGCTGAAAAACCTAATGTTTACCTAACAAGAATTCAGAAACCCGCAGCTGGAAATTGCAGAACAGAATGAGTTTTGCAGAAATAAAAGGGCACGCAGCTATTGGATTACAAAGAACTACAATTAAGTGCTATGTTATCTAAGCACACTATCTATCTAATGCGAGACCAGAAATTAACAACTAAAAAGCTCAGAAACAATTCAGAAAATAGGCAATCTGAAACAAATTCAGAAACTGAATGACAATGCATAAATTGAATGGCATGCAAGCTGAAATTGGCACGCTAAATAAGTTCCTAAATTACTTAACATGAAAATTAAAAACCTAATTAAGCTAAACAATTCAGGAAACAAATTTGAACAGCTGCTAAAAGAATTTCAGAAATAGAGTTGCGGCAGAATTGAAAACTATAGCTAAAACAACATTTAAACTAAAGAAACTACTCCTCGATCCCTTTCCGAGCTCAAGATTTCCTTGGTCGTCAAGCAAGGGCTGGCCTCGAACCCCTAAGCTCAGCAAATCAGTGGAAATTCATCTCTACAGTCGATTCTGCTCAAATCAGCGCGTGCTGAAATTTCCCATCCGATCCACTCTATCTTAACTGATGGAGCTGCGATGATGATTTGAGAATCGTCTGAGCTCACCTGAGAACCCCTACAAGTGGCTCAGACGCTCGGAAACTAATTGTGGATGAGAAACGAGTGATCGGACTGAAGAACTGCTGAAACCCTCAAACAGTCCCTATTCCGGCGCAAATTGAGCTGAATTTTCCAAAGAAACTATCTCCAAGGATTCAAATCTTGATCTAGGATTAGAATGGAGGTGGTCACGCCTTCTTGGATGAAGAAATTACAAAAGCGATGAAAACGACTGAAGAACACGAAGAACAGCGAAGACGCGACGAGGAGAAGTCTGGGCAGATTTTTCCTTAAGTAATTAACATTGGACGACTCATATTGATTTGAGGAGATCCAACGGCTGATCTTGCTCTGATTTGATCCAAACTTTGATGATGATGATCTGGGGTCAGGATCTGCCTCGTGGTAGCTTGGATCCTCCAGATGAGGAACGGATGGTCCAGATCAACCTAATCTTTGAACGGACGATCTAGAACCCTTTGAGCTTGATCCAACGATCGAATGAGCTCTGATTGGGATGAAACCTTCAGATCTTGATCAGAGTGCTTGATCAGCCCTAACCCTAGCTTGGATGGCTTCAGATGGTCCCAGATGGCTCAGATCTAGCCGCTCTTGAATCGGACGGCCCAGATTAATCCTAAGCTTGATAACTCGATCCGGGTCACTTCCAATCAAATTTGACCCAATATGCCCTAGGTCCATGAACCTTTCATGCCTACAAAAATAGATCAAAAATTTAGTGGTCAAATAATCCAAATATGTGTAAATTTGCAATTAAGTCCAAAATAAGAGTAAGTTCTAAAACCTAGGATAATTTACAATTAAGCAATAAAAACAAAGGTCAAACATGGATTTTAGCAACTCAAATAATCAATAAAATGGCACTTATCAAGTAGATATAAGACAGAAACAGAAGCAGCCTTGGCATACTTGGGTGGTCGTGGCCATGAAGTTGTCCGCCCGGATGCTCGGGCTACGAAAGTCGTCCCCTCGCAGGCCATGAAAGAAGCGGTCAACCATCAAGCCATGCAGCTGCATAGCCTGCATTCGGATCGGGGCCGAGCCACTCAGCACCCTCATACTCATAGTGCGGTTGGCGAGTGAGGGTGGTAGGAGATGCATCAATGAAGCCGCTGGTGAACCTACCGACCAGGAGGGGGTAGACTCGCCTGACCGAGGAGAAGCAGGTTCCTCCGAAGAGGCCCGAGGTGTAGGGAATGGCAACGCCGGAGACTTGACTGCGGGCTCCTTGCTCTCTCGCTGTCCGCTTGGCTGGCTAGAAGAAGCCTCTACCGGAACGGTCGATAAGGGCGCGGGTTTGTCTCGGCGCGCTCGCTTCCGCCAAAGAAGGAGAGGCTGGTCATCTTCAGAGCCAGGCCAGGAGATCTCCTCGTCGACTGGCACCGGCACAATAGAAGCGAGGCGCGCTGCCTCGGCAGCAGGCAGGGCAGCCTCCCGTTGGCCTAACTGCTTGGCCACACGAGCCTCTATCTCAGCGGCATCCAGGCCATAGCCCTCCTCTGGAGCTGTCGGTTGCATCATAATGGTTGCAGAATAAACAATAGTCAGATGGTCGTAAGAGGAAAAGGAAGGAAACCGAGAGCTTACTGAAGGAAGTGGGCCGGCGAATTGGCGCCTGGCTGAGTCTGAACACAGCAAGAATGTCTTCGCTCAGCATATGTCCCCCATGGAAGTGCCAACCCCGATCTTGGAGGAGGCAGATATATACCGGTCGGAGGTTCGGAAGTTCTTGTGAAGGGGTGGGGGAGAAAGAAAGTTCACTAGCCACCTGACCGACCAAAGTGGGGGCGGGATGGGGCGAATGCAGAAATATCGTTCCTTCCAACCCTTGTTAGAGGTCCGAAGTTTCGATAGGAAGGAAGTACCAGGTCGGGCCTGGAAGAAGAAATCACTCAGTTCCTGTCTTTTTGGGCAAATGAAGCAGTAAAAAAAACCTCGGGACGAAGGGGAATTTGGTACAAGGAAAAGATGACGACTGGCCCACAGAGGAGTCAGATGGCGTTTGGAGCTAATTGGGATAAATTGATGTGGAAATAGCGACAGGCGGAGATAATGAAGGGGTGGGCCGGGAAGCGCAGCCCGACCTGCAAGTGGTCCTGGGAAATGGTAATATAGTATGGCGGTGGCTTGGTGGGTCGGTCCGAGGAGGAAGGCAGTTTAAGAAGATGGTCCAGACGAATGTGGCAATCCGTTCGGATCACCTCGAGGTCGGGGTGATCGAGCTCGGACACCATGGTGGTGTACCAGGGGGCCGAAGGAAGAGTGGAGGAGGCCATAGAGACTAACCGCGGGGAGGTTCGTCGGAGAAGATGGACGGAGCAACGCACTTTGCCTGAACCCTAGTAGAGCGCAGAGAGATGGCGCTTCGACGTCAGGAGTAAAAGGCGATGGTAAAAGTCATAGGGTAAATTCCTATTTATAGGGCCCCGAGAGTGATTCTGACCATCCGACGACGGGCCGAAGAAAGGCGGCAGAAAACATGAGCCGTCCGATCAGGCCCAGGAAAGCCCCTGAGGCTGCGAAGCCCATGTGCGCTCCCATCATTCGCACGAACAGACGACGGACTCCTCGCTGCTCGGGAGGACAATAAGCGGGGGACACGTGACCCAGTGGTTAAATGCGGTAATTAATGCCTGGGATACGGATCTACTCGGGCATAATGAGAGCGAGAATCGAAAAGACACGGTGATGTGACCAATTCTCCAGTCTAGCCGAACGCTCACTAGTCACCACCCGGGTCGACCGAAGGGAGTCAGGCCACTCAAGTGCGCTAGGCTCGCTCTAGTATGAAGTAGTCCAATCAGTCGGACTAGATGCCTCCTTCGACTAGACTCGAAAGGGATGCTTATGATCTCAACCTTGCTTATGAGTAGCTCGGCCAGCTCATCTAGCCAGCCAGGCGCCCCGAAGACCTAGCGGAGGGGTCGAGGAGGGCCTCTCCCGGGAGTTCCCGAGCCAGGAAACCTCCCGAAGCGCTGACCAGCCAACCCCGGGCGGGCTCGGGCGAGTCGAGCCCGAGCACCCCGAGACGGCCCCAGGTTTGGGTCAGGCAATTCAGTCCTCATCACTCCATCAATCGGGTAACTAACCCACCCGAAGCTCGGTAAGACCAGCATAGCTCGGCAAAACCCCCGACTCAGGGTGTACCTCATATCTCTCAACTCCCAGTCGGACGCGTGGCGACCCACGCTCCCTGGACACGACCCGACCTGGTCCATAACACTCGGACTCGCCGGTCGGCGCTCGACACTCGATCTCTGGACCATCTCTCCCCTACGCCGCCCCACATCTGTGCATCCGGGGTACGACCAGGATGTCGGGGTAATACACGCTTTGCCTATTTCTGACACACCTCGCGGTTATCCCGCTGACTCGGTACAATCGTACCCTCAGTGTAGGGTTTTTCGGGCCGCGAAAACCACTTTTTCGCGTCGCGGAAACCCCGAAAGCCCAAAAGAAAGGATCCGAGCGAAGAAAACCATTTCAAAAATATTTACGAGTACTCGTTTACATGCTTCAAAACCGATCTACAACCTAGATCTATTAGAGAAGAGAAAACTACCTTTGATGCGTGCCCCGCAATTCCTGCTCGCTCCTCGGTTGGTGTCGGATCTCAAGGATGCAAAGTAGCAACCCTCTAGAAGTATCCACACAAGCAAGAGAGTGGAGAGGAGAGCCCAAAAGTGTGCTAGCACTTCTTTGGGGTCTCGGCAAGATGAGAGGAGAGGGAGAGCAAAACCAAAAACAAAACAAGTTAGGAGAATCATCAATCACACACCCACAAAAATCTCATTTGTGTGTTTTAAGTGGCAGGCCACTTAATAGCCATTATTAGCCATTAAGTGGCCGACCACCACCTTAGGTAACCCCCTATTTGAATTCAAAATTCAAATGGGGAGGTTACTTAGCCTTGATGATGATGCCAAGTCATCACTTGGTCAAGTCAAGGTGATGTGGCTTGAGTCAAGTCAAACTTGCCTCTTATGGACTTTCCATATTTAGCCAAAGTCAAACTTTGACTTCATTATTCTCCCATGATTAGATTCATCCAACACTTGGATCAAACTCGAGTCCAACTCAAGTTGTCTAATTTGAGCCAAGTCAAACTTGCCTTTTATGGACTTTCCATATTTAGCCAAAGTCAAACTTTGACTTCATTACTCTCGGTCCATCATATGGACTTATTCTCCATCTATTGCTCTATGTGTGTGACCCTATAGGTTCTTGTAACGTTGGCAATGCCCTTAAACCTATTTAAGGACATAAGCAATGAGAGGTATCTAGCAACACATCATTGCTACCCAAGTTACAAGAATGTCGAGATTCAACATCACCATTGTGACTAATAATTGTGACCAACACAATATGTGACAACGTCCTTCTATCCTCGATATCTAGATTGTGTTGGTGCAGAAATGCACCTAAGTCAAACCTGTGTTTTGATAATGGTAACATAGGTCAAAAAGTTAAGTCTTTCTTGTTTTCTAACAAGTTAATCAAGAGTGCAGGAAAAGCCCTAGCGAAGGACTGCTAGGCACTAGCGAAGGACTGCCAGCATCAAGCCCTAGCGAAGGACTGCTAGGCACTGACGAAGGACTGCCAGCACCAAAAGCCCTAGCGAAGGACTGCTAGGCAACTGGCGAAGGACTGCTAGTTCACAAGACCTGACAAAGGACCGTCAGGCAAAAGTCCAACCAAAGGAGTGGTTGGCATCAGGTAAACTCTCCCGAGAGGAGTAGGTGAGGACGCGTTCCCCGTCGAGGGAACAGTAGGCGTCGGTTCGACCTAGGGCTCCATTTTGGAGACCAAAGTCAGAACCAAGACAGCTAAGGCTGTATAAAATCATAAATTAATTGTGTTATTGTATTTTGGACTAACCCTGAATGCAAGACCGAAGGAACGTGTGTCTGCAACTCAGAGAGCCTCAAAGGAGTGAGGCAGTAGCTGAGTAAGGCGCCCTGAGTGTCCAGGGCGCCCTCAAGGTGGACCAAAACCAAGCGAAGCAAAAGACAGCATAGGCTGCTTAATGGGCAAGGCGCCTTCAGCAGCGAAGGCGCCCTCGTCAGCTAAGGCGCCTTCAGCAGCCAAGGCGCCTCCAGCTCATCACTGCGAAGCCTCAGCTTCATCCACAGCGAGATCTCTGCGCGGAAGAAGTCAGCGAAGGCGCCCTCTACGACCAAGGCGCCCTCACAGTCAAACATTATCCCTGTTCGAGCGGGATAAAGATTGACTGAGCGATCTGCGGATCGCTCAACACGTGGCAGGGCGCCCCCGACGTCCAGGGCGCCCCTGGGTGCTATAAATAGCACCCAACGCCCAAGCCTTCGGTATCAACTTCGCTCCAACGCTTCCATACTCTTCTGTGCTCACGCCCTGCTCCGGAAACTGCCCAACTCGAGCCGACGACGTCCCGCTGCTCCGGAAAGTCAAACCTACAACCGGACGTCGATAAAAGAAGAGTTTCATTTTCTTATTTACAGTTTATGTTGCTATACTTGTAATCTCTTTTTGTAAACTGAATTTGCGCTCATATAGAATTGCCCAAAGTAAACGATCAACGATCGTGGGCCTTGGAGTAGGAGTCGACACAGGCTCCGAACCAAGTAAAAACCACTGTGTCCTTTGTGTTGGTTTTTGTTTTTGTTTAATTCCGCTGCGTACGTACTCTTTAATAAAATCCGAAAGTTTTTCGATATTCACCCCCCCCTCTATCGGGCTTCTCGATCCAACAAGTGGTATCAGAGCGAGGTTATTCAAACTTGGTGCAACCACCAGTTTGAAAATTACTTTTCGGATTTTCGAATTTTTGTTATATTCTTTTCTTTGTCGTTCGATTTTCTTGTTAATCGAGGTTGGTGCAACACCCCTCGATATTTTAATTTCTTAATCCCGCACTGCTAATCCAAGACCAAGTCTTGGGACAATTTTTTTTGTAAAGCTTTCTTTTACAGAACAAATGTCTCTGCAAGAGGGATTCAGCACCGCTAGACCTCCACTCTTCAGTGGAGAAGACTTTTCCTACTGGAAAAGTCGCATGGAGGTCCACCTGAAAACTCAGGTGGACATGTGGATCATTATCCAGTCCGGTCTGGAGATCCCTCGAAATGCGGAAGGACTTCCACAAAGCTACTCGGAGTGGGACAACACTCTAAAGCGCAAGATAGAAGCCGACGCAAAAGCAACGCAAACCCTACAATGCGGGCTGACAAAGGAAGAGCTGAACCAAGTGGGCCCCTTCAACAGTGCAAAAGAGCTTTGGACAAAACTGATCGAGCTGCACGAAGGGACTTCAGACACCAGGATCAGCAAAAGGGATCTGCTACTGAACAAGATCTACACCATCAAAATGGCCGACAACGAAACAGCAGCCTAGCTCCATGCACGAATCCAAGAGGTAATGAACGGTCTTCACGCAATAGGTCATAAGGTCGAAAACCGTGACCTAATAAGGTATGCTCTAAACGCATTCCCAAGGAATACCTTGTGGGCATCTATGGTAGATGCATACAAGGTATCCAGGGATCTTTCTAAAATAAAACTAGATGAATTATTTTCTGAACTAGAACTGCACGAACAGACTAACACCAATTCGGTCGAAAAAGGTATCGCTTTCATTGCAGGTAAAAATCCAAAGACAACGAAGAAGAAAACTGAACCTGAACCCGAGTCTGACTCAGACTCAGAAGATGAAGAAGGAGAACAAACTAAGCTGGTCCGGCTCGCTCGAAACTACTACAAGGAGCTGAAGAACCGAACCAACAAAAGGAAAACCGGCCGAAGAAAGGACGAACCAACTGAACTCGCGAACAAGCCTAATGTGACCTGCTACGAGTGCAAGAAAAAGGGCCACTACAAAACAGAGTGTCCAAATCTGAAAGAGTCCAAGAAGACGAGAAGAAAGAAGGCACTGCAAGCAACTTGGGACGAGTCTTCCTCAGAAGAAGAAGAAGAGGCACCCCAGTCCAATCTCCTAGCTCTAACCGCATCAGAAAAAGTCGAGTCAGAATCAGAACAAGAGGACGGCGAGCTGACCTTCACAGAAGAAGGAGAAATAAAGGTAACTGGTTTTAATAAATTGCAATTAAGTGAGTTGATTTCTTTTCTTTCTCGAGACTTGGCTAAAGCCAAACTCCGAGTCGAATCCCTCCGACAGGAAGTAAAACTCCTGAAAGAGGAAGCTGACTCTAAACCTTTAACCGAGAAGGTTCAGGAAGGAACTTCTACTCAAGTTGAAAAACTTGAAAAGGAGAATTCCTCCCTGAAAACTCAGGTTAAGGAATTTAGAACAGCTTTAGAACGATTTACATCTGGTTCCAAGGGTCTTGACATGATCCTTGGAAAACAGAAATCAGTTCTAAATCGATCCGGACTTGGCTACCGAACCAAATCCCGACAAAGATCATATTTGTCTGTACTGAATCAGTCCAGAGGAAAAATTCAGGCATGGGTACCTAAACTGTGCCTGAACAAACCAACTGGATCAAATCAGTATTGGATCCCCAAGGACAAGATTCACATCTTGCCTAACCATCACCGTGGCTTTAGTCCAGGGGGAGCCAAACTGAAAACTATTTTCATTATTAGATAAACTTGTTATTGCTTGATTGTTTGCCTGTTTATTTAATTTCTGCAAATTACCATGCTTAGACTTAGGCTAGTTTAAGGACCAAAACAAACTTAACTGAAACTTGAAAACATAGTATTAGGTGGAGGTGAGATGATAGTACGTTGGGGAAACCAATTCTAATAAGATCAAGTTTACTTGGTCTCTTTAGACTGGTGAAACCAGCCGAAGCTACCGATCCAAAATCCAAACTAGTTAGACCAGAAATTTTTCAAAGAGTAATTTGAAAATGAAATTTCATTAAAAGGCTTTGTCAAGGAAAGGGTGGATGATCCCATAAGGCTTCGACCAAAGAAGGCCTAGTGCCTCGCCAAGACCTGGAAGCCAATTTTTGAAATTCAAATTCAAATTAATTCTTGTCAAATTCGAATCTAACACAAAATTTCAGCTAAGTATAGATTTAAAACATCTTTTCAAAAATTTCAAAATTACTTAAGTTTTCAAAATTTAAATTGTTTTCAAAATTTTTTCAAAAATAAACTATCAGAACCTGTCTCACAAAACCTATAAGATTAACGTGATTGAAAACCCTAGATTTGGGTGAGACGGTAAAATTAAGACTAAATTATGATTCCTTTAATATCTGTGTTGGATTAAAATTCTAACCACGGTCAACATCAGTCAAACCACGGACAAATCAGGTCAAATCTGGTCAAATGCGCTCCCTTAGGGCTCAAAGCTAGTCCTTAGGGCGCCCTAATCCGTGTGGGCGCCCCAAGGCTGGTCAAAAAGTGCCTCTGCCACTGCCCGCTGACCAGGGCGCCCTGGACGTTAAGGGCGCCTTGAAATACCCCTTTGTTGGTCAAAAGCTGCCAAAAGGCAGCTGCAGCTTTGGGTAGAGGCGCCCTCTCCAGTCAAGGCGCCCTCCCACAGTCCTTTCACGGCAGAAAGCTGCCGAAAAGTAACTGCAGGCCTGCTCAAGGCGCCCTCACTGGTAAGGGCACCCTCACCAGGTAAGGCGCCCTCCCGAGGAAGGGCGCCCAACATCGCCTATAAAAAGGGGCTCCCTTCCCTTCCTATCTTCACACCCAATACACTTCTCCTCCTACACTTTCTACCTCCCAATCCTCTCAAGCTATCAAGCTCCCATCTTCAAGAATGCCTCCCCGAGCAAACCGGTATTTTTTTTGTTATGTTAATTTTCTTTCAATTTTTCATTAAAATACAAATTCTTTAAGTATACATTCCTTCTCTTAGAAGACGGCGACCTAATCAGGCAGAACCCGGTACTCAACCTAGTCCTGATCCAAGGTTTCCCAACTTAGAATTATGTAATAAGTTCTCTCGTACCACCTATAAACCCATTAAGATAAGCTACTTGAATAGACTATTTTTCACTCAATCCTGTCCCCTAACTATGAACGTCATAAACCACTACCAACTGGACAATCTGGTATTCTGCACTCACCCAATCAATACTTCCGTATGTGCAGAATTTTACAATAATATCATTAGACAGGATAATCTTGTATTCTCCACCATGGTTCAAGGTATTCCCCTAACTATCACACCAACTTTACTCAACCGATTTCTAGGACTACGACCCTCGCAGTCCACCTTCTGTTGTTACCCTTCTAGGGAGCCTCCCTTTGATGCTCCCTATTCTGAGATTACGTTAGATACATTGCACTCATATTTCTTTAGGCAACCCGTAGCCAGACGATTTCAGTCTGTCGAATTAGAAGTGCAGGACTACGCTCTATATAGGGTCATAGTCCGATGTATCCTACCATTATCTACCAGGGACGTCACCACTATGCGTCCATTTCACGCCTTTCTACTGTATGCCATGATTCACCAGCTTGACATCGATATAGGACTTCACATTTTTCAGACTATCCTACACGCCTCCAGTGTTACCACACAAGGGCAAGTACGCACACCTTACTGCCACATTATCACATCCATATTACATCACCACGGCAGAAACATTACCGAGGGAGAGATGGCCGCCTTGACTGACTACGATGAAATAGGCTATAGAAACTTTGCCCTAGCTGGTATAGAGGTGTCCGGTACCGGGGTATTGTCCTGGAGACGTCGGAGAGCAGCTCCCCAGATTGATTCGGACGAGGAAGTCGAGTACGACGTCGCAGACATAGCAGCAGAAGCCCGAGCTCATATAGACGAGCCTGCTCCACCGACACTTTACGAGAGAGTGACCCGTATGGAGACACAGATACAGGGTCTCCGAGAGGAGGTCGAGGCTTATCATATAGAGCAGATGGACTCTCGCCGAGCTGATAGAGAGATAGCTGATGCACGATTCTTAGAGATGATGGCACGATTCGATTCATGGCAGCCGGGTCCATCTGATCATCCCGGTCCTTCGTCTTAGATTTACTTCGCATTGTACTCGTAACTATCTGACTTCCCCTACTCAGTAGGGTTGACTTGTGTTTGACTGGTTGACTGTATTTGAACCTTGATTACCTGCTTTATTTTCTGTTGATTTAATTATGAATAGTTAGGATTGTGTTCTGTAGAATAGGTTAAAAGTTTTCTTAAAATTGAGTTTAAAATAGAATTTGAAAAATTTCTTTACTCAATTTCAAAATCAGTTTTCATTTTTTTTCGACTTAGTGTTATTTTTATTTAAAAACTACCCCTTTTTAAAATTAGGGCTTTTTCGAAAATGGACCTAGCCTAGGCCCTAACTGTAGAACTGCATGCACCTATAGACTTAGAAGCCAGCATCTCACAAGCACCTTAGGGTACAATTGATTGATAACCTAGAAAGGGTTGAGATGCTTAGGTCTTTGCCTTAATTCAAGATGCTTTAAGTCAGTGCATCTACAGTAATTGGGGCACTAAATACAACTTATACAGCAATCAAGTTAAGTGTCAAGCTTAGAAAATCTAACTTGAACAGAAACACTTAACTTGACTAACCATAGCAAAAACTACTGTTTATAACAGTTAGTAAGTAGCTAATTGGGTTAGACAGGTCCCTACAGAGATAATTGACTGATTTAGTGCAATTGATTGATTTAGTGCAATTGATTGATTTGGTGCAATTGATTGATTTAGTGTAAATCTAACTGATTCAGTACAACAAATTATTTATTTTCATTACTCATGCTATATTTATTTGTTTTGATATATGGCAAAGGGGGAGATAGAGAAAGGAAAGAAAAAAAAAATTATTTTTTCTAAATTTTTTCTTTATTCAAAAAGGTTCAAAATTTTGAGTTTTTAAGAAGTACTTAAGTTCTTAAAGTTTTCAAAATTCTGCTAAGTACTCTAGCTTAGAATTTTTTTCTAAGTACCTTCAAAACTCTTTACTCAAGCCTTCAAAATTCTGCTAAGTACTCTAGCTTAGAATTTTTTTTAAGCTTTCAAAATTTTGCAAAATACTCTAGCCTTTCAAAAGGTTCCTTTATTTTGAAAAACATAAGACTTTAAAAATTTTTTTAAAGTACTCAAATTATGCTTTTAAAAAACTCTACTATGTATTTTTAAGTTACTTCTAAGTAACTAAAACTTAAGTTTTCAAAATACAAGTAAGGTTTTTTTTCCCCACGAATTTTTGAAAAATCTAGGGGGAGATTCCCTCCAGGGGGAGGGAACAAAAAAACAAAACTTTGTCATGTTTTGCTTAAACTTAACTTTTTGAACTAGGGTTGCCATAAATCAAAAAGGGGGAGATTGATGGTGCAGAAAAGCACCTAAGTCAAACCTGTGTTTTGATAATGGCAACATAGGTCAAAAAGTTAAGTCTTTCTTGTTTTCTAACAAGTTAATCAAGAGTGCAGGAAAAGCCCTAGTGAAGGACTGCTAGGCACTGGCGAAGGACTGCCAGCATCAAGCCCTAGCGAAGGACTGCTAGGCACTGGCGAAGGACTGCCAGCACCAAAAGCCCTAGCGAAGGACTGCTAGGAAACTGGCGAAGGACTGCCAGTTCACAAGACCTGACAAAGGGCCGTCAGGCAAAAGTCCAACCAAAGGAGCGGTTGGCATCAGGTAAACTCTCCCGAGAGGAGTAGGTGAGGACGCGTTCCCCGTCGAGGGAACAGTAGGCGTCGGTTCGACCTAGGGCTCCATTTTGGAGACCAAAGTCAGAACCAAGACAGCTAAGGCTGTATAAAATCATAAATTAATTGTGTTATTGTGTTTTGAACTAACCCTGAATGCAGGACCGAAGGAACGTGTGTCTGCAACTCAGAGAGCCTCAAAGGAGTGAGGCAGCAGCTGAGTAAGGCGCCCTGAGTGTCCAGGGCGCCCTCAAGGTGAACCAAAACCAAGCGAAGCAAAAGACAGCTTAGGCTGCTTAATGGGCAAGGCGCCTTCAGCAGCGAAGGCGCCCTCGTCAGCCAAGGCGCCTTCAGCAGCCAAGGCACCTCCAGCTCATCACTGCGAAGCCTCAGCTTCATCCATAGCGAGATCTCTGCGTGGAAGAAGTCCAGCGAAGGCGCCCTCTACGACCAAGGCACCCTCACAGTCAAACATTATCCCTGTTCGAGCGGGATAAAGATTGACTGAGCGATCTGCGGGTCGCTTGACACGTGGCAGGGCGCCCCCGACGTCCAGGGCGCCCCTGGGTGCTATAAATAGCACCCAACGCCCAAGCCTTCGGTATCAACTTCGCTCCAACGCTTCCATACTCTTCTGTGCTCACGCCCTGCTCCGGAAACTGCCCAACTCGAGCCGACGACGTCCCGCTGCTCCGGAAAGTCAAACCTACAACCGGACGTCGGTAAAAGAAGAGTTTCATTTTCTTATTTACAGTTTATGTTGCTATACTTGTAATCTCTTTTTGTAAACTGAATTTGCGCTCATATAGAATTGCCCAAAGTAAACGATCAACGATTGTGGCCCTTGGAGTAGGAGTCGACACAGGCTCCGAACCAAGTAAAAACCACTGTGTCCTTTGTGTTGGTTTTTGTTTTTGTTTAATTCCGCTGCGTACGTACTCTTTAATAAAATCCGAAAGTTTTCCGATATTCATCCCCCCTCTATCGGGCTTCTCGATCCAACAAAAGATTGGTTCTGACTTTGGATTTCACCCAAAATCCTAGGTCAAACTGACGCCTAATGTTCCCTCTTCTAGGGAACGCGTCCTCGCCTACTCCACCCTAGAGAAGTTACTTTTGCCAACCAGGACCTCCGATTGGACTTTTACATAGCCTTCGAGATTCCTGGATCTTGAGACGTTCGAACCTCGACCTGTCTCTACCTCTGTCCTTAGTCATCGCTCAGCTAAGTTGCTCGATCCCTCGGACCAAGACTTCGTGCTCAATTCCTCGAACCAGGTCTTCGTGCCCAACCCTCGGTCAGGTCTTAGGTGCCTAGCTCTCGCTAGGGCATAGTGCCCAATTCCACGAACCAGGATTTCGTGCCCAACCCTTGGTCAGGTCTTAGGTGCCCAACCCTCAGCTAGGGCTTAGTGCCCAATTCCGCGAACCAAGTCTTCATGCCCAACCCTCGGTCAGGTCTTAGGTGCCCAGCCCTCAGCCAGGACTTAGTGCCCAATTCCTCGAACCAGGACTTCATGCCCAACCCTCGGTCAGGTCTTAGGTGCGTAACCCTCGACCAGGATTTAGTGCCCAATTCCGCGAACCAGGTCTTCATGCCTAGGTTAACTAGGACTTTCTTTCACCTTGATAAATACTTCTTTTTGCTGGTCATATTAATCCTGACTAGACTTCTCTTCTGCCAAACATCAAGTCCTATTTGGCTCACTCCTTGGTCTAACTGACCAACCCTGGGTTTTCTGCTAAACATCAGATCTTGTTTAGCTAACCCTTGTTCTAACTGATCAACCCTTAGTATATTAACCAGATTAAATCTAGGTTTGATCATCCTGCCAAACATCAGGTCCTGTTTGGCTAACCCTTGGTTACCTTAACGAAACTTGGGTTCTAGTTTACTCTACCAAACATCAGATCCTGTTTGGCTTAAACCTTTGTCAACTTGATCAAACCTGGGTTTACCCTACCAAACATAAGGTCCTGTTTGGTTTAACCCTTGATCACTTTGACTAACCCTTTACCTTGTCTAACATATATTACTAACTTAAGTGTATTGTTAAACATCGAAACATTAGAGGAAGACATCACTGATGCATTTTGCACCAACAATCTCCCCCTTTTTGATCGATGTTTGACAATAACTTAAGTTAGATTAGGTCTAAGAGTTAAATCTAGGTTTAATCCTTTGGGAGAAATAAAAAAAATCTAACTTAAGCTCTTCTCTCTCCCTTTGTCACACATAAAAAAAATTACAAAAAAAACTTGCGCCAATAATGAAAATTTCTTGAAAGTTTCTCTTTTTTTTTGAAATACTTAAGATAATAATTTTTTGAAAGCATATATAATTTTTGAAAAAGAGATTTTCAAAAACTCTTCCCCCTTTTTCAGAAAAACTAAGTACTTGTTTTGTAAAGTATTAAAAAACACTAAGTACTTAAATTGCACCAACAATATGAAAAATATACATCGAACTTCTCTAAGTCTGACAACAATCGAAGGAATCTTGTTGATCACAAGAAAATTGCTATGTGTCTTTAGGGATTTTTCATAAATAACCATTTTCAATGTATTTCGGTTTTGAAAAATAATAAGTTTCTTGATTTTGTTGCTTTTCCATTCTAACATAATCCTAAGAAACCTTGTTAACTACAAGGAAAATTTTCCTAAGTGTCTTGGAAAATTTTCAAACTCAAGTTAAATATTTTCAAAAGTACTTAAAGACAAAATGATTTTGAAGATGAGTTTTAAAAAGAAAATATTATGTTTTGAAAATGATTTTGAAAAGATAGTGTATGAAAACATAATAATTTTGAAAATTTTAATAGTTCTTTTAATTTGACCTCCCCCTAAACTTGACACAGTCCTAGGAAGCTTGTTGACTACAAGTGATCTTCCTCTGAGTCTTAGGGTTTGATTAAAATGAAAAGAATTATCTAATAATTTTTCAAAAAAAATCGTCAGAAAATAGAATAAATTTCTTTTGAGTATGACTCCCCCTAAATCTGACACAATCTTTGGAATCCTTGAAGATCATAACGGATATTCCCTATGTGTCTTTAGAGTTTATCCAAATCAAAAGAATAGTTAGCACATTTTTTAAGAATTATGTTGAACAGAGTATGATAATTTTCAAAGATATGATTTTCGAAAAAAATATTCTGAAATGACATAATTTTTGAAAATATTTTTCGAAACACATTTTGAAATGATAATAATTTTTAAAGCATAAATTGTTTTGAAAGATATAGCTTTTTGAAAAGAGTAAATTTGAAAAATAATTTTTAAAAGAATAAAAAAACTCCCCCTGAGCTTGATACCTTCTGGCTACCCTTGTTAACTACAAGGACCTCTACCTAAGTGTCTTAAGAGACTTTAGTATTGACCTAAAAGGTTTGTGTCTAAGTGTGTAGGTCAAACAATTTTCGAAAAGATATATGATTTTTGAAAATGTATTTTATAGATAAGCAATTAGGCAAGCATGAAATTCATAAAGACATTATTATGTTTAAACATTATTTTGAAAATATATTTTTACGAAAATATCCTAAAGATTTTGAAAATATTTTGAAAAATATTTGTCAATTAATTAGTCCTTAACATCTCACCCATTCTAAGTGTCGTAGTACAAGCTGTTGGATCGAGAACACACGATAGAGGGGGGGGGGGGGTGAATATCGTGAAAACCGTTTCGGATTAGAAGAAAGAGAATGCGCAGTGGAAATTAAAAATAAACGCACAGAACTCAAGGGTTTTTACTTGGTTCGGAGTCGCGGTCGGCTCCTAGTCCAAGGCCCACGGTTCTTGACCGTTTATTGCGGGCAATTTTATAATGCGCAAAGTTTTACAAAGAATTATACAATTATAGTGCAGTAAAAAGGACAAGTTTCCTCTTCGTTACCGACGCTCGGTGTGGATCGTACTTCGGTGCGAAGGGTCGTCGTCGGCGCTTAGAATCTCGAGATCGGAGGTTTCCGGAGCAGAGCGCTTGAGTCGAAGAGCGTAGAGGCGTTGGAAAAGTTGTTATTGAAGCCTTGGGGGTCGAGCCCCTTTTATAGCCCTCCTGGGGGCGCCCGGGACACTGGGGGCGCCTGACACGTGCCTTCGGATCCGAGAACCCTCATCCAAAGCTCGGTCAGATCTTATCCCTCCAGAATCGGGCTCGGAGCTGACGGGGGCGCCCCGGTTGACTTGGTTTGCTGGTTTCTCGGCTGAATTCACTTCAATCGCTTCGTTGGCTTGGACCCAGGGCGCCCGAGGCATCCAGGGCGCCCGGGACACTGGGGGTGCCCAGGAGCTTGAGGGCGCCTGGCCCAGTGAGCTTCCGAAGCAATCTTTACTCAACTGCTCGTGTGGCTTTGACCATGGGCGCCCGGGACCTCCCGGACGCCTTGCCCAGCTGCTGCCCCTCTCCTTTGGGGCATTCTGAGCTGCAGAAACACGTTCCTTTGATCCCTGCATCCAAGGTTAGTTCCACAACAAACAAGGCAAGAATATACATCAGTTTTTACAGCCGTAGCTGTCTTGGTTCTGACTTTGGGTCTCCGAAATGGAACCCTAGGTCGAACCGATGCCTACTGTTCCCTCGACGGGGAACGCGTCCTCACCTACTCCTCTCAGGAGAATTTACATTTTGCCAACCGGCTCCTCCGGTTGGACTTTTTCCCAACAATCCTTCCCCAGGTGCCTAGCAGCCCTTCGCCAGGTCTTCGGTACCAAGCAGTCCTTCGCTAGGGCTTCGACTCCTAGCAACCCTTCGCTAGGTGCCTAGCAACCCTTCGCCAGGTCTTAGGGTTTCGATGCCTAGCAGTCCTTCGCTAGGTGCCTAGCAGTCCTTCGCTAGGACTTCTTTCTGCACACTCAAGTAACATATTAGATCAAACTAACATCTTAACTTTTGAACCCTGTGCCATTATCAAAACCCAGGTTCGACTTGGGTGCTGTCTACACCAACAATCTCCCCCTTTTTGATTTATGGCAACTCAGTTCAAAAAGTTAAGTTTAAAAAAAAATAGGTGAAATACCAGTTTAGTTTCCTCCCCCTGGAAGGAATCTCCCCTTAGGTTTTTCAAAGGTTCGCGGGGTTAAAAACGTTTCTAAGTCTAAAAATGGGATTGATTTTTCAACACTTAGAACATTTTCAAAAGGTTTAGAAAATAGAAAATTTGGTCGGTCACTTGGAAAATTTATATATAGAGAATTTATACTTAGAAAAATTTTCAAGTAAATAACTTAGTTTTCACTTTGGAAAGTTTTCTAGACTTCTTCTGAAGTTTTTATAAAAAGAAATTTTTGAGTTAAATTTTTTTTTCAAAACTCTTTAGCACTCCAGAAAATTTTCAAATTAATATTTAGAACTTTTCTATTAGAGAAAACATAAGTACTTAGAGAAATTTTGAACTAGCTTAAGTACTTTTGAAAATTGACTTAAGTCAAGTAATTTAGAAATACTTTTGAACACAATTAGGTCAAGTACTTAGAAACAGTTTTGAAAATAGCTAGGTGATTTTACTTTTTGAAGAAAGGATATTTGAAAATTTTGACAAATTTTTTTTATCTTCTCTCCTTTCCAATCTCTCCCCCTTTGCCATATATATAAAAAAAACATTATTGCAAAACAATATAGCAAAAGACGTAAGTAAAACAATATAGAAAAAGAAGTAAGGTGCTGTACTGAACCAGTTCAAGGTATAAACTGGACCAAATCAATTTTTATTATCTCTTTCGGGTCCTGTCTAACCCAATTAGCTACTTACTAACTGTTATAAACAGTAGTTTTCGCTAGGGTTAGTCAAGTTAAGTGTTCTGCTCAAGTTAGATTTTCTAATCTTGTCACTTAACCTGATTACTGTTGAATTTATATTTAGTGCCCCAATTGCTGCAGATGCACTGACTTAAAGCATCTTGAATTAAGGCAAAGACCTAAGCATCTCAACCCATTCTAGTTATCAATCAAAAGTACCCTAAGGTGCTTGTGAGATACTGGGTTCTAGATCTATAGGTGCATACAGTTCTAGGGTTCGGGCCTAAGCTAAGTCCATTTACGAAAAAGCCCTAGTTTTGAAGGGGGGTAATTTTTTTTTAAAAAAACTAAGTCGAATTTTTTTTTTCAAATTAAGTAGAAACTGATAAGTAATAAAACAATTTTATCAAAATAGAAGTAGAGCAAACCTATTCTACTAAGCATAACCCTAACTGCCTTCTTAGTGTGCTGAACTCAGCCTCAGGTATGGGTTTGGTGAATATATCAGCTAGGTTAGATTTTGAGTCTACATGCTTAAGGACTATCTCACCCATGACTACATGATCTCTTACAAAGTGGTGTTTAACTTCTATGTGTTTAGTTCTGGAATGTTGGACTGGGTTCTTAGTTAGATTAATTGAGCTTATATTATCAATGTTGACTTGAGTTTGGGTGTAGTTAAGCTGGAAGTCCTTAAGAGTGTGCATCATCTATAAGATTTATGCTACCCACTCTCCTAAGGCAACATACTCAGCTTCAGTTGTGGATAGAGCTACACAGTGTTGTTTTCTGCTACACCAGCTCACTAGACTATTTCCTAAAAGTTGGCAGCTTCCACTTGTACTTTTTCTATCCAGTTTACAACCAGGGTAGTCAGAATCCGAGTATCCTGATAAGTCAAAGGTTGAGGTCCTAGGATACCAAATCCCTATATTTAGGGTGCCCTTAACGTATCTAAGTATTCTTTTTAGGGCTGCTAAGTGCGTTTCCTTAGCACAAGTTTGGTATCTAGCACACATTCCTATGGCAAAAAGGATATCAGGTCTGCTGGCTGTAAGGTACAGTAGACTTCCAATTATACTTCTATAGAATTTAAGGTCTACTGGTTTACCATCAGGGTCACTATCTATTTTAAACCCTAGAAAGAAGTTGAGCTCACCAACTAAGCTCATTTCAAATTCATTTTTTATTATTTTAACAAATTCTTTTAAGAAATTTGAGTTGGTGGACCCAAAGATTATGTCATCAACGTAGATTTGGGCAATAAAGATTTCTTTTCCTAAGGTATTAATAAATAGGGTTGAGTCAATTTGTCCTTGTTTAAATTCTTTAGAAATTAGGTAGGTTGATAAGCGTTCATACCAGGTCCTAGGTGCTTGTTTTAGTCCGTAAAGTGCTTTAGTGAGTTTGTAAATATGGTCAGGTCTTTCTAGGTCCTCAAAGCCGGGGGGTTGTCCTACATAGACTTCTTCCTTAATAAATCCATTTAGAAAAGCTGACTTTACATCCATTTGGTAGAGTTTAAATCCTTTATGGGATGCAAAAGCTAACAATATCCTAATGGACTCAAGTCTAGCTATTGGGGTATAGGTTTCGTCATAATCTAACCCTTCTACCTGACTGAACCCTTTGGCTACTAAGCGAGCTTTGTTTGCTAACTATTTCTCCTTGATCATTTAGCTTATTCCTAAACACCCACTTAGTATCAATAATGGATTTTCCCTGAGCTAACTCTTCCTGCATAGCTATGATCCAATCAGGATCAGGTAAGGCTTCCTCTATATTCTTAGGTTCAATTTTTGAAATCAGTGCTATTTGACTAAGGTTTCTATAGGCGGACCTAGTTCTGACACCTAAGGTTGGATCACCCACAATTGGATCGGTTGGGTGACTGAGTCTAGGTTTCTTAGTTTTTCTGGAACTTGGTTCAGCCTCAGGTCCGGTCGGTCGGTTTGGTTCAGTATTTGGTTCAACTACTTGGGTTGATTCAATTATGGGTTCAATCGTCTCATTAGTTGGTTCAATAGTTAGTTCATTTAGGGGTTCAATTAAAGGTTCAATAGTTTGTTCATTATCTTCTTGATCAGTATTTGATGAATCTAGATCTGGATTATCAGATTTTGAATTGATTTCTTCATCAAATATCAGGTTTGTTGTTTCTTCAATTTTCTTAATTTATTTATTGTAAACCCTATAGGCTCTACTTGTTGTTGAATATCCTAAGAAGATGCCTGGGGTTGACTTAGACTGGAATTTACCTAGATAGTCCTTGGTGTTTAGGATATGGACTTTGCACCCAAAGACCCTTAGGTAATGTAGGTTTGGAAGTCTATGGTAGTATAATTCATAGGGTGTTTTATTGTGTCGTTTGTTAATTAGGACCCTATTTTGGATGTAGCAAGCTGTACTAATTGCTTCTGCCCAATATTGGTTAGCTAGGTTGAATTCATTGAGCATAGCCCAAGCGACTTCCTGTAGGGTTCTATTTTTCCGTTTAACTATCCCATTTTACTGGGGGGTTCTAGGACACGAAAATTCATGTATATACCCATTTACCTTACAAAACTTTTCTAATCGTTGATTTTCAAACTCTCCCCCGTGGTCACTCCTAAGTCTTTTGATTTTGGTATCGTTTTAATTTTCAATTAGCTTACAAAAGTCACTAAATAGGTTTAGGGTTTCATCTTTGGTCTTTAGAAACCTAACCCAGGTAAACCTAGAGTAATCATCAACAATTACTAAGCTGTACCGATTTCCACTTAGTGACTTGGCTCCATGTGAATCAAATAGGTCAAGGTGTAGGAGCTCAAGTGCGGTTTGTGTCAGGTCTGATTGAATTAGTTTATGATTAGACCTAGTTTGTTTTCCTTGGTTGCATGATTCACATATTAAGTTTTCATGGTTCTTAATTTTAGGTATACCTTTAATTAAGCCAAGTTGGGTGATTTTTAAAATTAATCTTAGATTAGTGTGCCCTAATCTCCTATGCCATAGGTTTGATTCTTCTAACTGAGTTAACATGCATTTAGGTACTAAGGGTAGGTTTATAGTGTAAACATTATTTTTTCTAGAGCCCTTAAGCATGATTTCTGAGTCTTACAAATTCCTAATCAGGCAGTTAGAGTTGGTGAAGGTAACTACATAGCCAGTATCACATAATTGACTTATGCTAAGCAAGTTAAATTTAAAATTTTCAACCAAAAGCACCTTTTTAATAACAAAGTCAGATTTAAGCTCAATGTTACCTGACCCAATCACCTTGAGTGTAGCATTGTTGCCAAATGCTACTGAGCCTAGGTTTTTGAACTTGAGTTCGGTGAATTTTAATTTATCCCCAGTCATGTGTCTGGAGCACCCGCTATCCAACATCCATTGGTCCAAATCTTTATGTTCCTACACATAAAGAGTTTTGTTGATTTGAATCCAATTAGAATCAGGAGTAGCCTAAACTAATTTTCACAGCCTAGTCTGTCTCACCCAATCTAGAGTTATCAATCACGTTAGCCTTATGGGTTTTTGTGAGACAGGTTTTAGTAGATAGAATTATTTTGAAAAATCATGATTTATTTTGAAAAAGTTAATTTAATTTTGAAAACAATTGTTTTTGAATTTATTTTTGAAAAAGAGTGTTTGAATCTACAATTAACTGAAAAATTTGTGTTAGATTCGAATTTGACAAAGAATAATTTGAATTTGAATTTCAAAAATTGGCTTCCAGGTCTTGGCGAGGCACTAGGCCTTCTTTGGCCGTAGTCTTATTGGATCATCAACCCTTTCCTTGACAAAGCCTTTTAATAAAATTTTATTTTCAACATTACTTTTTGAAAAATTCTAGTTTAACTAGTTTGGGTCTTGGATCGGTAGCTTCGGCTAGTTCCAACAGTCTAAAGAGACCAAGTAGAGTATACTTGACCTTATTAGAAGAGGCTTTCCTAACGTACTATCATCTCGCCGCCACCCAATACTATATTGTTCAAATTTCAATTAATTGGTTTGGTCCTTAATATAACCAGTCCTAGGTCTAAGCATGGTAAATTGCAGAGAATAAATAGACAAGCAATCATGCAATTTAAAACAAGAAAAGAAATTCATCTAACTATAAAAATTATTTTTAACTTGGCTCCCCCTGGACTAAAGCCACGATAATAGTTTGGCAAGATGTGAATCTTGTCCTTGGGGATCCAATACTGATTTGATCTAGTTGGTTTGTTCAGGCATAGTTTGGGTACCCATGCCTGAATTTTAGGTCTAGACTGATTCAGTACAGCATAGTATGACCTCTGTCTCGCCTTGGTTCGATAGCCTAACCCGGATCGATTTAGAACCGACTTCTATTTTCCAAGGATCATGTCAAGGCCCTTGGAACCAGAAGTGAATCGTTCTAAGGCTGCTCTAAGGTCCTTGACTTGAGTTTTCAAAGAGGAGTTATCTTTCTCAAGTTTTTCAACTTGAGTAAAGGTTCCTCCTTGAACCTTCTCAGCTAAGGATCTAGAGTCAACTCCCTCTTTCAGGAGTTTTACTTCCTGTCAGAGGGACTCGACTCGTATTTTGGATTTCGCCAAGTCGCGAGAAAGGTAAGTAATTAATTCAGTTAATTGAATTCTAGTAAATCCACTTACAGTGATTTCGCCGTCCTCTGAAAATGTAAGCTTTCCGTCGTCCGGTTCCGATTCTGACTTGGTCTCGATTTCCTCCGAAGCAGTCAGAGTGAGCAGGTTCGACTGTGGGGCCTCTTCTTCTTCTTCGGATGAAGATTCGTCCCACGTTGCCTGAAGGGCTTTCTTCCTTCTTGTCTTCTTCGTCTCCTATAGATTAGGACACTCCATCTTGTAGTGACCCTTCTTTTTGCATTCGTAACAGGTCATGTTTGGTTTGGTCTTTTCATTTGAAGGTTCAGCTGGTTCTTCCTTCTTTCGGCTGGCTTTTCTTCTGTTGGACTGATTCTTCAATTCCTTGTAGTAGATTCGGGCAAGCCGGACCAGCTTGGGTCGATCTCCTTCGCTGTCTTCTGAGTTAGAGTCTGAGTCAGACTCGGGTGCAGGTTGAGGCTTCTTCTTGGTTATCTTTCCAGTTTTACCTACCATAAAAGCAATGCCTTTCTTGGCCAGGGTGCAGTTAGTCTGCTCATGTAATTCTAGTTCAGAAAACAACTCATCTAATTTAATTTTAGATAAATCCCTTGAAACTTTGTATGCATCTACCATAGATGCCCACAAAGTATTTCTCGGGAAAGCGTTAAGAGCATACCTGATCAGGTCACGGTTTTCTACCTTGTGACCGATTGTGTGTAGACCGTTCATTAGCTCCTGAATTCTGGCGTGGAGCTGAGCTGCAGATTCGCTGTCGTTTATCTTGATTATATACAGCTTGTTCAGTAGTAGGTCCCTCTTGCTGATTCGGGTGTCGGAGGTTCCTTCGTCCAACTCAATTAGCTTACCCCAGAGTTCTTTTGCACTGTTGAATGGACCCACCCGGTTCAGCTCTTCTTTAGTTAGGTCGCATTAGAGTGTTTGGGTTACTTTAGCATCGGCTTCAATTTTCCTTTTTAAGGTGGTATCCCACTCGGTGTAGGATTGTGGCACTCCGTCAGCATTTTTAGGGACTTCCAGACCAGACTGGATTATTATCCACATGTTCACTTGAGTTTCAGGCGGACTTCCATCATACTCTTCCTGTAAGAGAAATCCTCCCCACTGAAAAGTGGTGGTCTGGCGGTACTGAAGCCCTCTTGCATGGTCATTTAGGAATTATTATGAAATAAAGATAATGAAAAAAATGTCCCAAGACTTAGTCTTGGATTAGCAGTGCGGGAAAAGATAAAACAATTTTATCGAGTGGTGTTGCACCAACCTCGATTAACGATAAAAATTCGATAAGAAAAATAAAAAAAATTATTTCGTAAAAATCTGAAGAACTCTTAAATTGGTGGTTGCACTAAATTTGAGCTTCTCCGCTCTGATACCACTTGTAGGATCGAGAACACATGATAGAGGGGGGAGGGTGAATATCGTGAAAACCATTTTGAATTAGAAGAAAGAGAATGCACAGAGGAAATTAAAAATAAACGCACAGAACTCAAGGGTTTTTACTTGGTTCAGAGTCGCGGTCGGCTCCTACTCTAAGGCCCACGGTCCTTGACCGTTTACTGCGGCAATTCTATAATGCGCAAAGTTTTACAAAATGTAACGACCCGAAAAATTCTCTTAATATTTTTTTTAAAATATTGAGCATGTCTAGATAATTTTCCGAGGGACCTAGAAATATTAATACGGATTTTAGCTTAGAAATCCATATTTTCTCATTTAAATTGGGAAAAATAAGCACTAATGGGCTTTATATGGGCTTTCTAGTACCTTAATTATTGGTGAATTTTAAGTAAAAATTTATGTAAATATTAAGAGATTTTAATGAGAAATATTCACATAATTATGGGGGGATTTTTAAGGGATTTTCGAAATAATATAAAATAAAATAAAAATAAAATACAAAAATTAGTGGATGCACCAAGGATTGAACCTTGGACCTCTTGTGCAACCATGCATGCTCTAACCAATTCACCAAGCAAGGGAGTGCTATGAGGAAATGAAGTGGATTATGGTTAAGGCTTAGGAAAAATGAAGAGTCATCAACCATGACTCTTCACTTGCCCTCCTTAATGTGTTATAAAGAGGGGGGTTTGGGAGTTTCTTTCTTCCTTCCATCAATTCCACCTCTCTTCTTCCTCCTCCCTCAAGCTGGCCAAAACTTCAAGGAAGGTTTTCCTTGAGAAAACTTCACAAGAGGGCTTAATCTTTAAGTGTTAAGGGTCATCTACAAGGTTACAAGGGCTAAGGGTGATCAAGGGACAACCAAAGTCTTCATCATCTTCTTTTTTTTTTAGGTCTAAAAACCAAGATAACCCAAGGTAAGACTTCCTCACCTGTGGTATAATGGTTTTTGAGTTATTTTCATGATACAAGAAATTGTTTGAACCATATATGAAGAAATACCAAAGTTAGGGCTACCAAGGGTTTCGGCCACCATGGGTTCTATGATTTGGTTTGGATCCAACTCCTTAATATTGTTCCTTATGTTTTATTATGTGGTAAGAGATGTTAATAAGGGTTATGTGAAAGTTTGTACATGATTTAAGGCCCTAAAAACTTTCGGCCAAGATGGGATTTAGGGCTAGGGCTCAAGGTTAACTCCAAGCAAGGGTTCAAATGTTTTCCTATGGAAGTATATGTAAATTATAGGATGTAAATTTGTAACTTTATGAATTTATTCATGTGATGGTGACCCATTAGGGTTTCGTCCAAGGTCCCAAGGTAGGGCTAGGGCTTAAGGTTAACTCCAAACAAGGGTGCAAATGTTTTCCTATGGAAGTATGTATAAGGTGTAGGATGTAAATTTGTAATTTTATGAATTTATTCATGTGATGGTGACCCATTAGGGTTTCGGCCAAGGTCCCAATGTAGGGCTAGGGCTTAGGTTAACTTCAAATATGGGGGGTTTGATGGCTCCCTAAGGCCTTGTATGTGATGTATGGATGTTCTTTTACTCATGGAACCCTCCCTATTGAGTGAGTGATGGAGCCTCATGCTAGGGAACCATTCGGCCAACTCCCAAGGTTTAGGGTTTGGGTTGGGTTAAGACCCCAAGGATGCAGGTCTATGGGGTACTATGATGTATGTAGAGATTTAAGTATGTTGGAAGAATAGTTATGCCAATTGAAACCCTAGCTTATGTATCATGAATTATATGTTAGGTCACTTGTGAAGATGATTCCTAAATGTTTAGACATGTGCCATGATTTATGAATGATATGTATGTATGCCATGTCTTATGAATGATATGTAGGTATGCCATGCTTTAGGGATGATACGTATGTATGCCATGCTTTATGAATAATTTACATGTATGCCATGCTTTAGGAATGATACGTATGTATGCCATGCTTTATGAATAATTTACATGTATGCCATGCTTTATGAATGATATGTACGTATGCCATGTTTAAGAATGAAAAGGATGAATGAAGTTAAAGTTTATGCTTTCGAGGCATAATGATGTTATGGAACGAAAATGATGAATGAATGAATATGCTATGAATGGTTATGAATGAAGAAGCATGTGAAGATATTTTATTTTATGAATGGTCTTGTACCAGACCTAAGTAAGGTCCACGGTTCTGGGCTACCGATGAAGCTGTCCACGGTTCGGGACTACCGATGAAGCTGTCCTTACGGTTCGTGACTACTGATGAAGCTGTCCCTACCCTAGTAGGTCGAGATTAGCTACCTCGTATTTACTTAGGGATGCGCGCATATGATGTATGAATGTGGTACAAGCCAGGGCCCAATGAATGTTATGATTATGTTAAAGTATTTAAAAGCATGATTTTAAAGATTAAGCATCCTTATATATATATACATTTACCACATGCATCCATCCATGTTATGCATTATATTTATGATAAGAATATTATGCAAAGTAAGTTTATGCAAGGTATGTTTATGCAAATGATCTTATTTACGTTCATGCTAATTTATAGTGCCATGATCTTATTTACGTTCATGCTAATTTATAGTGCCATGATTTTATTTACGTTCATGCTAATTTATGATGCCATGATTTTAATTATGTTCATGCCAAATTATATTGCTATGATTTTATTTATGTACATGCCAGATTATAATGCCATGATTTTATTTATGTTCATGCTAATTTATGATGCCATGATTTATTTATGTTTATGCTAAGTTAGGATGCCATGATTTTATTTACGTTCATGCTAATTTATGATGCCATGATTTTAATTATGTTCATGCTAAATTATAATGCCATGATTTTATTTATGTACATGCCAGATTATAATGCCATGATTTTATTTATGTTCATGCTAATTTATGATGTCATGATTTAATTTATATTCATGTCAAATTATAATGCCATGATTTTATTCATGTTCATGTTAGACTATGATGCCATGATGATATCTATGTTCATGCTGATGCCATGATGATATCTATGTTCATGTTTATACGATGTATGGATTTTGTGAGTAGGAAAAAGGGTCTTACTAAGCCTCCGTGCTTATAGTTTTATTTTCATATACCGCAGATTAAGCAAGAGATTTCAAAGGAAGCAGCAGGAGAGGCAAGACCATGTGTGTGTGGTAGTGACATGGCCAAGAGTCCCTCTCATTTCACTGATTGCATGTTTTGTTATCTTACAATACTTATGTTGGTTATGCTTTACTTATGATAGCTATGCCTATGAAACAACCTACTACTTATGAAGTTATGGATAAACTACTTGCTACCTGAAAGGCTTATGAATGAATTATGGAAAGTAAATAATCATGATGCTATGCATGCTGGTAATAGGTTACCTGAAATGCTCATGAAAGCTTATGAATGTGTTACGAAAAGTGATATCATGATGCTAGATATGTGTATATGATTTAAGCACTAATTGCATGGTTAAAAGCATGTGAAAAAGAATTTATGATTCCGCTGCATTAAGATGTTTTATATGCACATGTATGTTTAGCGTAACGCCGTTTTATGAAAAAAAAAAGATGGGCGTTACACAAAAAATTGTACAATTATAGTGCAGTAAAAGAACAAGTTTCCTCTTCGTTACCGACGCCCGGTATGGATCGTACTTCGGTGCGGAGGGTCGTCGTCGGCGCTTAGAATCTCGAGATCGGAGGTTTCCGGAGCAGAGCGCTTGAGTCGAAGAGCGTAGAGGCGTTGGAAATGTTGTTGTCGATGCCTTGGGGGTCGAGCCCCTTTTATAGCCCTCCTGGGGGCTCCCGGGACACTAGGGGAGCCTGACACATGCCTTCGGATCCGAGAACCCTCATCCGAAGCTCGGTCAGAGCTTATCCCTACAGAATCGAGCTCGGAGCTGACGGGGGTGTTAGTGATATGAGAGAAGTGTCCTAAGGCAATCGCCTTATGATTGTAATCATTTATTTTAATAAATAAATATTCACTATTTGAGTATACATGTTTGTGTATTTGATTGAGATCTTAGACTCATTTACTGAATGTCCGCAATACAATTCACAGCATGAGAGAATTTGTGATGAATTCACAACTAGTGATTATCTCTACATGTGCAATTGTGAAGTATTGAAATTGTCCCTAGTCGATGAATTGATAAATACGGACACTATCAATTCTGTTGAGAGTAGCATGGGTTATTCTCTAATCAGCTGATTCTCACTGGCTGGTGACATTGAGATGTCCGGAGATAAACATGAATGCTAGTTAAGGGAACTAGTTCATTGGAGTGACTGGCTGTAAAACTCATATGGTAGTCTACATATAGATATGTCAGTGAAGTTCTTACTACAGCTTAAGTGCGATGTTCCTTTGACTTGTGGTGTTCAAGTCATCTTGGTCATGGAGACTTATACTTTGACATCTTAAGCAAGCAGCTCCAAGGAGGTGTGGACCCAAGATGATTGGGTATAAGCCGAAGTGCCCGAAGATGTTTGAACAACCTACAAAGGATTCACCACTCCTTGCGAGGAGATGTATACCCGATGCCTATCATCGGATTGTTACTCGAAGCCTCTGGCCAGAGCATGACATGTTCAGAGTATGAATCTCTTAAATACATGAGAGTAATTAGAATCCGTAGGATGAGAAAACGTTACTTGGGCTAGGTGTGACGTAGTCAGCCTAGTGGGGGCTGACACAGATAGACCATGTCCTAAACTAAGTGGGTATAAGATGGTGAAGGGAATGGGGCACGATTCATTATAGCTGCTGAAGGGTTTCAGAATTGTTTCTGAGGTCAACCGTTGATCTTTCGATTAATTGGGGATCATGATGTACTACTAGGTGCCACTCATGATCGTTCTATAATTGATTAATTATAGACGGCCAACATAAATCGAAAGCCTATTTAGTCACACGCACTACGAGTAATCCGAGGGATTTAAAACGAGTTGAAAATTAGATTTTCCAATTAAGAGAGATTAAGTTTGGTTGAGCCAAACGATAAGTCGAATCTGAATTTTTCAGAGACGCATCGGAAGCGTAAAATGGCTAAGTCTTTTGAAGACTTAATAGATGAATTAAATAAGTTTAATTCATTAGGGCTTGGCTTGGATGGGCCGGCCAAAGAGGGCCTCCATCCTCTTTGCTTGGCCGGCCACAACAATGGGAGAGAACCAAGTTTTTGGTTCAATTTATAAAATAAACCAAGTGTGGTTTGTTTTATAAAATTATGGATGATATAAATTTTTTATATAATAAACCAAGGTTTGGTTTATTTTTCATGGAAATTAAAATGAACCATGGATTGATTTATTTTATAAAATCAATCATGGATTGATTTACCATGATAATGAAATTTATTCCATAAGAGAGAAGAGACTTGATTGATTTTTATCACGAATTAAAATATGATTTTAACCATGATATAAAATCAAACTTGGCATGATGGAATAAGTTATTCCATATTTGAGAGGCTTGATGGTTGAGAGGCCACTATATAAAGGACCCAAGGCAAGGCTTGGGTGTGAATGATGTTGGTGCAGAAAGCACCATATCGAACCTTGTTTTGATATTGGCAAAGGGTTCGAAGTTAAGTTTATTTGTGATCTAATAAAGTTACTTGAGTGTGCAGAAAGAAGTCCTAGCGAAGGGCTGCTAGGCACCTGGCGAAGGGCTGCCAGGAAACAATGTCCTAGCATAGGGCTGCTACGCACTTGGCGAAGGAATGCTAGGATACAAAGCCCTAGCGAAGGACTGCTAGGCACCTGGCGAAGGAATGCCAGGATACAAAGCCCTAGCGAAGGACTGCTAGGCACCGGGCGATGGACAACATGGTACCGAAGACCTGGCGAACGACTGCTAGGCACCGGGCCAAGGACAGCTTGGTATCCAAGACCTAGCGAAGGACTGCTAGGCACCGGGCGAGGGACAGCTTGGTACCGAAGACCTGGCGAAGGACTGCTAGGCACTGGGCGAAGGACAGCTTGGTATCCAAGACCTGGTGAAGGACTGCTGGCAAAAGTCCAACCGGAGGAGCCGGTTGGCATCAGGTACATTCTCCCGAGAGGAGTAGGTGAGGACGCGTTCCCCGTTGAGGGAACAGTAGGCGTCGGTTCGACCTAGGGCTCCATTTTGGAGGCCCAAAGTCAGAACCAAGACAGCTAAGGCTGTATAAAATTAATATAATATTGCTTTATGTTGTTTTGGACTAACCCTGGATGCAGGACCGAAGGAACGAGTGTCTGCAGCTCAGAGAGCCTCAAAGGAGTGAGGTAACAGCTAACCAGGGCGCTCGGAGTGTCCCGGGCGCCCCCAAGGTGAACACAAACAACTGAAGCAAAGGAACTGCTTCTGTAGCTCATGGGCAGGGCGCCCCCGTGCTCCCGGGTGCCCCCAGCGTCCTGGGCGCCCCAGGTGAAGCCAACGAAGCAAGCCAGCGAGAAGCCAAACGGATGAGGTTTGACCCGGTCAATCCGGGCGCCCCCAGCGTCCCGGGCGCCCCCAGTCAAGATCTGATCCCGAGTTTGAAGGGATCAGAGCTGACCGAGAAGAACTCGGATCAGCTGACATGTGGGGGGCGCCCCCGACGTTCCGGGCGCCCCCAGGTGCTATAAAAAGGGCCCTCGACCCCAAGGCTTGAACAATCATTCTTTCCAACGCATACACTCTTTCTGCTCCCGCGCTCTGCTCCGGAAACCTCCCGACTCAAGACTCAAGAGCCGACGACGTCCCGCTGCTCCGAAAAGACAACCTACATCGGACGTCGGTAAAAGAAGAGATTTCTTTTTAAAGTTTACTTTGCTATACTTGTAAATTCAATCTTGTAAACTGATTTGCGCACTTATAGAATTGCCCGCAGAAAACGGTCAATGACCGTGGGCCTTGGAGTAGGAGTCGACCTAGGCTCCGAACCAAGTAATACTACCTGTGTTCGCGATTCTTTTTATTTCCGCTGCGTACTTGCTCTATTATTTATCCGAAAAGCGTTTAACGATATTCACCTCCTCTATCGTTTCTATCGATCCAACAAGTGGTATTAGAGCGGGGAAGTTCAAATTTGGTGCAACCACCAGTTTGAAAAATTTTCGGATTTTTTTTATTTTTTTAAATTTCTTCTAATATTTTTTTTTCGTTCGAATTTTTTCTTGTTGATCGAGTTTGGTGCAACACCCCTCGACAAAATTTTTTTTCTTTTCCCGCACTACTAATCCAAGACCTAGTCTTGGGATATTCTTTTTTGCTTAGTTTACATTTCAGATAAATTGGCCATGCACGAAGGCTTCAGCACCGCAAGACCACCTCTCTTCAATGGAGAAGACTTCTCCTACTGGAAGAGCAGAATGAAGGTCCACCTGAAAATTCAGGTGGACATGTGGATAATCATCCAGTCCGGATTGGAGATTCCGAGAAATGCTGAAGGAGTACCTCAAAGCTACACAGAGTGGGACACCGCTCTCAAATGAAGAATTGAATCAGATGCAAAGGCGACCCAGACCCTCCAATGCGGCTTAACAAAAGAGGAGCTGAACCGGGTGTGTCCCTTCAACAGTGCCAAGGAGTTGTGGGGAAAACTGATCGAGCTGTATGAAGGAACATCAGACACTCGGATCAGCAAGAGAGATCTGCTCCTGAACAAGCTGTTCACCATTAAAATGACCGACAACAAAACAGCAGCTCAGGTTCACGCCCGAATCCAGGAACTGATGAACGGACTGCACACCATTGGTCACAAGGTAGATAACCGTGACCTAATAAGGTACGCTTTAAATTCTTTCCCTAGAAACACCTTGTGGGCATCTATGATAGATGCATACAAGGTTTCAAGGGACCTTTCTAAAGTTAAATTAGATGAATTATTTTCTGAATTAGAATTACATGAACAGACTAACTGCAATTTGGCCGAGAAAGGTATTGCCTTTGTTGCAGGTACAACTAGAAGGACAACAAAGAAAAAGCCTCAACCTGAACCCGAGTCTAACTCAGACTCAGACTCAGAAGACGAAGAAGGAGATAGACCTAAGCTGGTTCGACTGGCAAGAAACTACTACAAAGAATTACAGAACCAAACCAACAAACGAAGAGCCAGTAGAAGAAAGGATGAACCAGCTGAACCCGCAAACGAAAAGAACAAGCCCAACGTGACCTGCTACGAGTGCAAGAAGAAAGGTCACTACAAGACGGAGTGTCCGAACCTGAAGGAAACCAAAAAGAACAGAAGGAAGAAGAAGGCACTTCAAGCGACATGGGACGAGTCCTCCTCCTCCGAAGAAGAAGAGGTCCCACAATCAAACCTACTCGCACTAACCGCCTCAGAAAAAGTCGAGACCGAGTCAGAATTAGAACAGGACGACGGCAGACTAACATTCTCAGAGGACGGCGAAATCAAGGTAAGTGGATTTACTAGAAGTCAATTAAACGAGTTAATATCTTATCTTTCTCGAGATTTGGCGAAAGCCAAACTCCGAATCGAATCCCTCTGACAGGAAGTAAAACTCCTGAAAGAGGGAGCTGACCCTAAACCCTTAACTGAGAAGGTTCAAGAAGGAACCTCTACTCAAGTTGAAAAACTTGAGAAAGAGAACTTCTCCCTGAAAATTCAGGTTAAGGATCTTAGATCAGCGTTAGAACGATTTACTTCTGGTTCCAAGAATCTTGACATGATTCTTGGAAAATAGAAATCGGTTCTAAATCGATTCGGACTAGGTTATAGAACCAAGTCTCGACAAAGATCCTACTTTGCTGTACTGAACCAGTCCAGACCCAAAGTTCAGGCATGGGTACCAAAATTATGCCTGAACAAACAAACTGGATCAAACCAATATTGGATCCCCAAGGACAAGATTCATATCTTGCCAAACCATTATCGTGGCTATAGTCCAGGGGGAGCCAAATTGAAAACAATAGTTATTATTAGATAAAATTCAATTCTTGCTTGCAATTTGCTTGGTTGCTTGTTTATTTAATTTCTGCAATTTATCATGCTTAGACTTAGGAATGGTTAGTTTAAGGACCAAACAAACTTAACTGAAATTTGAACAACATAGTATTGGGTGGCGGTGAGATGATAGTACGTTAGGGAAACCAATTTTAATAAGGTCAAGTATACTTGGTCTCTTTAGACTGGTGAAACTAGCCGAAGCTACCGATCCAAGACCCAAACTAGTTATACCAGAATTTACCAAAAAGTAATTTTGAAGATGAAATTTCACTAAAAGGCTTTGTCTAGGAAAGGGTTGATGATTCAATAAGGGTACGACCAAAGAAGGCCTTGTGCCTCGCCAAGACCTGGAAGCCAATTTTTGAAATTCAAATTCAATTGACTCTTTGTTAAATTCGAATCTAACACAAATTTTCAGTTAATTTTAGATTCAAATATCTCTTTTCAAAATAAATTTAAATTGGGTTTCAAAATTCATTTAACTTTTCAAAACCAATCATAATTTTTCAAAATAAAATCCTTACTTCTATCAAAACCGGTCTGACAAAAACCCATAAGATTAACATGCTTGATCACTTAGAAATGGGTGAGATGCTTAGGACCTAAAAGTTGAGTCCAACCCAACCAACTAATTTAAATTAATCAAACTAAAATTAAATCAATTAAATTCAATTAAATCTTAATTAAATCAATTAAATTCAATTAAATTTTAATAAATTAAATTTAACTCAATAAAATTCAAATTTAATACATCTAACTTTTAAAATTCAAATTTAACACATCTGACTTTTAAAATTCAAATTTAATTCAACTAACTTTTAAAATTGAAATTTAATTCAACCAAACAACTTTCAAAATTAAAATTTAATTCAACTAAACAAACTTAACCCTCTAAATTTTAATTTTCTCAAAAATCAAATTTAACTTTTTAACTAAGAGTTAATGTTTCAAATCATTGTAATTAAAATCAAGTCTCTTTTGTTCACTAACCTGAAATTTATTTCATAACATTTATTTCTTTCCTTTACCATTATACAAATATTTCTTTCAGACATTCAGTTTATTCTTGTATGGCAAAAAGTCACCTTGGGATTACTTAGGATATTTTTTTCTGCAGTCCGGGCTTAGACACTTATATTTTTTGGAAAAAAAAACTTCTATTTTTTAAAATCATTTCCCCTTTTTAGTTTTCTATATTCATTTTCTCAAATAGGAGAATGAAACCCCAAGACTAAGTTTCAAATCATTAAAACAAAATATATTTTTTTTAACTTAGTTTTCTTCTGTTTTTGTTTGAATCAAACCCTAAGACTAAGAGGAGGATTAACTTGTGGTCAACAAGCCTCCTAGGACTGTGTCAGGTTTAGGGGGAGTTCAAATTAAAAGAAGAAGTTTAAAAATACTATGTTTTCAAACTATCACTCATGTTTTTCGAAAACTATGCTATCATATGTCTTTCAAACAATCATTTTTTTTCAAAATGTTAATACTTCAAAATTCATTTTAAGAATTATTCTTTTGATTTTGATAAACCCTAAAGACACAAAGGAGGTCTACTTAATGATCTACAAGGACTCCTAGGATGTGTCGAATTTAGGGGAAGGTCAAATTAAAAGAGTTATTAAACATTTCTAAATAATATGTTTCCATACACTATATTTTCAAAATTGTAAGTAATTTGTCTTACAAAATATTATTATTTTAAAATGTTTTTTTGCTTATAAAATTATTTTTGAAATACCTTTTGAAATAATATTTGCTTGAGTTTTGAGAATTTCCAGGATACTTAGGAGAATGTCCTTATAGTTAACAAGGGTTCCTAGGATTGTGTCAGACTGGAAAAGAAACTTAGTCAAGTAAAATATTATGGTTTTAAAATGCATAACATTTTTTTAAAAAAGTACTTCTATATAATGTTTTCAAAAGTGCTAATATTTTTCAAGGCAATAGTGTTCTAAGTGCGTGAATTCTCTAGAAAACTTGCCTACAAATACAAATTTTTGTTAAATACCTTTCAAAGTGGAGTTTTTGCAATTTAAAGCTTTTTGCTATGCTTTCAAGAATTATGCTAAGTATTTTTATATTTTCAAAATATATTTCAAAAGTTCTTTATTGATATATAGCCAAGGGGGAGAGTTGAAAAAGTGAAATTGAATTCTTCCTTAAACTTTTTTCCCTTTTTAATGAAAGTGTATCTTAGAAATGAAGGGGGAGAGAAAGAAAGAAAAAAAGAATTTTTTTTAAAAGTAAAACAAAAGTTTCTAAGTATCTAAGTATTTCAATTTAGTGAACTTTTCCTTAGTAAACAAGATTTTTTTTTGGGAAAAACTTGTCTAGAAATTTCTTAAGAATTATGTTTTTCAAAATGCACAAAGTGTTTCCAAGCAAACTCATCTAAATGTGCAAAATTTTCTTTAATAAACAAAATTTTTCACAAAGTTGATTTTTTTTTAAATTTAGCTTCAAGAATGGAAATTTTGCCTAAGTAAAATTTTTTTAGGCCTTGTAAGTAAAAGTTTGTTTCAAAATTTAGGCCTGCAAAACGTTTTGGAAAATTATCTAAGTGTAAAAAGTTTTGATAGTGAAAATGCATTTACTCTATTTTTGAAAAACACTTTGTCAAAGACATGAAGCACTTAGAAAAACTCAGAAATCCCTGTTAGATATGTTGGTCACCCATAAATGTTTTTTGATATATGTCAAAGGGGGAGGAAAGGTTAAAGTTAAGAGTTAAGTTAACACAATTATTCATGGGGAGTATTAGACACAATTATTCAGGGGGAGTATGAGAAATTTTTTTTTCAAGATTATATTGGGTTTAGACTTTATACTATTCAGAATTGCTATGTTTTATTGGTCTTAACCTTCTTGCTTAAACCATTATAATTTTTCTTACTTAACTTTGAATTGTGTTGCCATAAATCAAAAAGGGGGAGATTGTTGGTGCAGAAAGTACCATATCGAACCTTGTTTTGATATTGGTAAAGGGTTCAAAGTTAAGTTTATTTGTGATCTAATAAAGTTACTTGAGTGTGCAGAAAGAAGTCCTAGCGAAGGGCTGCTAGGCACCTGGCGAAGGGCTGCCAGGAAACAATGTCCTAGCGAAGGGATGCTAGGCACCTGGCGAAGGAATGCCAGGATACAAAGCCCTAGCGAAGGACTGTTAGGCACCTGGCGAAGGAATGTCAGGATACAAAGCCCTAGCGAAGGACTGCTAGGCACTTGGCGAAGGAATGCTAGGATACAAAGCCCTAGCGAAGGACTGCTAGGCACCTGGTGAAGGAATGCCAGGATACAAAGACCTAGCGAAGGACTGCTAGGCACCGGGCGAAGGACAACATGGTACCGAAGACCTGGCGAAGGACTGCTAGGCACCGGGCAAAGGACAGCTTGGTATCCAAGACCTAGCGAAGGACTGCTAGGCACCGGGCGAAGGACAGCTTGGTATCCAAGACCTAGCGAAGGATTGCTAGGCACCGGGCGAAGGACAGCTTGGTACCGAAGACCTGGCGAAGGACTGCTAGGCACTGGGCGAAGGATAGCTTGGTATCCAAGACCTGGCGAAGGACTGCTGGGCAAAAGTCCAACCGGAGGAGCCGGTTGGCATCATGTACATTCTCCCGAGAGGAGTAGGTGAGGACGCGTTCCCCGTTAAGGGAACAGTAGGCGTCGGTTCGACCTAGGGCTCCATTTTGGAGGCCCAAAGTCAGAACCAAGACAGCTAAGGCTGTATAAAATTAATATAATATTGCTTTATGTTGTTTTGGACTAACCCTGGATGCAGGACCGAAGGAACGAGTGTCTGCAGCTCAGAGAGCCTCAAAGGAGTGAGGCAACAGCTAACCAGGGCGCTCGGAGTGTCCCGGGCGCCCCCAAGGTGAACATAAACAACTGAAGCAAAGGAACTGCTTCTGCAGCTCATGGGCAGGGCGCCCCCGTGCTCCCGGGCGCCCCTGCTGCTCCCGGGCGCCCCCAGTCAAGATCTGATCCCAAGTTTGAAGGGATCAGAGCTGACCGAGAAGAACTCGGATCAGTTGACACGTGGGGGGGGGGGCGTCCCCGACGTTCCGGGCGCCCCGAGGTGCTATAAAAAGGGCCCTCGACCCCAAGGCTTGAACAATCATTCTTTCCAACGCATACACTCTCTTCTGCTCCCGCGCTCTGCTCCGGAAACCTCCCGACTCAAGACTCAAGAGTCGACGACGTCCCGCTGCTCCGAAAAGACAACCTACATCGGACGTCGGTAAAAGAAGAGATTTCTTTTTAATGTTTACTTTGCTATACTTGTAAATTCAATCTTGTAAACTGATTTGCGCACTTATAGAATTGCCCGCAGAAAACGGTCAATGACCGTGGGCCTTGGAGTAGGAGTCGACCTAGGCTCCGAACCATGTAAAACTACCTGTGTTCGCGATTGTTTTTATTTCCGCTGCGTACTTGCTCTATTATTTATCCGAAAAGCGTTTAACGATATTCACCCCCCTCTATCGTTTCTATCGATCCAACAAATCATAGAGACGAAGGCATAGGCTCTCTCCCTCTCTTTCTCTCCTTCTCTTCTCCCCTTCTTGCCGTGCGCCAACCAGCCCCAAGAAGGAGCACCAGCCGACCATCCTTTTATGGTTAGTCTTCCGACTTCTCTCTTGGTTTTTCTCATCGCGTTCTCGGAGAATCTAGTAGTTCTCGAGAACACGAAACTCATGGCTTTGCGAAGTCATCCCGAAGATACTCGGTGTGGACGCGAATAGAGGCGGAGCTTCCAAGGGACGCTTACGGTTGGATCTCGTCCCTTCCTTCGAGTTACGCGAGGTAATATGTAAATTAGTTTACGTTTCTGTAAAAATTTTAAATATATGATCATGTCTACACAAGATAAACTTGCATGCTTAGATGTGTGGTTAAATGATTTAGAGAAATTATTTATGCTAAACCTTCCGCTGCAAGTAATTAATTTTGAAATTACGAACCCGCATCCATGTCAACATGCACCCGGTCCCAACAGTGGTATCAGAGCCGAGGTTTGTGTTCGACATAATCATATAATTGTTTTGCGGAAAGCATTATCATGATCTCAATTTTGGAAAATTTTCAATTATGGAAACTTTCCAATTATGATAAATTTTCGATTTAGGAATTTCAAAGTTTGGAAATCCTCATGAAATTTCGCAAACTTTTGAAATATCTCGGTTTTTGAAATTTTATGATAATTGAGAAAACTTTCCATTTTGGAAACTTTTCAATTTTGGAAATTTCTTATTTTGGAAAAACGTAAGTTTTCTTTGTACAAGAAACTTACAATTATTCTGAAAATCTTTTATTTTTGGAAACTTTCCATTTATGGAAAGCTCGCAATTTTGGGCACTTTCTTTCAAGAAAGTCTAGACAAATTATGGGAATATTAATTGACATTTAAATTTATGATTGGAAATTAAATTATTTACAAAATTCTTTATTTTGGATTGAGCCTCGGGGAGCCGCCCAATTTAATGTTAGTTGTTATAATTAAATTTCCTAAATTGAATTTAAATTGTTAAATGTTTAATTTGAATTGAGCCTCGGGGAGCCATCCAAATTAAGTTATTGATATTAATTTTCCATAAATAAAATATGTGATCAAATCTTGAAAATTTTTGAGGTGATTCTTAAACGATAATTTCCTTATTTGATTTATGAGGTGATGCTCTTACATATTATTGTCTCCAAAATTAATTAGGAAAACTGTTTCCTATAGAGTATATTTTCTTAAATAAGATTTTCATGAAAATAATATGTGGTTGATTAAGGAAATCTGTCTCTTAATTTAATAAGATTTGATTTAGAGAAATCAAAGTCTTAAACATATTATTTCCGTAATTGATTATAATAATTCAGGAAAATGTTTCCCAAAATAATTCCTTGAATAAAGTATGAAATTAGAATAAGGAAATCCGGTTCCTAATTCAATTAATGAGACTTGATAAATTAAGTCACATACATACTTTATTAAGGAAATCGTTAGAACATGACATAATTATATATCATGAATGTGCATAAAAGAAAAGGATGAGACCCAAAACCCCTTACAAAATATTTAGGTCAACACCTTCCATTAATATGGTTAGAACCGGAGTTTAATTTCTCGTTTGGGTTGATGGACACATCCATGCCCGGCTTGAACCTCAACATGTTCAAACCATGGAATTAGTTTAAGATTAATATAGTTGGAGTCAGAGGTCAATCCTTAGTTTTGGTTGTTGGACACATCCAAGCCTGACTAAACGGTTGAATGAGCTCTAACCATATTAAAACTATTTCTTGATTAATGGGTCAGCCTTAAGCTTGGAGCATCGATTTGTTGTGCCACAGCCAAGGTCGATGCAAAGAGAGGTGCAGTTGGGTGCTATGTATATTGTTGCATAATTGTTAATGAGTTAACAACCCAATGATTTATGCAAACATTCAATTAGTTGATAGCATAATGTGATAGTTACATATATATAATATGTAATCGGTATAATTACCTACCTTCATAGCTAATAATAACTTGATGGACTCTAGCCATGGTTGTTCTTATCTATGGTTGGATATCAACCTATTTGGAGATGTTCCTACGATCTCCCGAATTGATAAAAATGGTTATTCAATTTGAAAAATAAATAGGATTTAATTAATATATATTGATGCATTCTTTATCATTCTCATCACATAACCTCAATTTGTATTTCTAGTATAATCACCTGATCATGTCTTCTCTGAATTTACGTTCCATTTTGGACACCAATATGCTGACTGGGCCAAACTTCATGGATTGGCTTCGAAACCTGAGGATAGTCCTCAAGGTAGAAAAGCTTGCTTATGTCCTTGAAGAACAACTTCCCTACCATCCTCCTGAAGATGCAACTCCAGACCAGTTAGTGGCCTATCAGAAACATGTGGCCGATTCTGAACTTGCTAGTTGCATCATATTGGCCTCTATGGTACCTGAGCTACAAAAGCAGCATGAGCATATGGATGCTCATACCATCGTCTTCCATCTTCATGAGCAGTTTGACGAGCAGGCGAGATCCGAAAGGTTTGAGGTCTCCAGACTCCTCTTCACCTCTAAGATGTAGGAAGGCACTTCTGTTTCACAGTTTGTGTTGAAGATGTTGGGGGTACATTGAGCGACTAGGCACACTCGGATTTGCAATGGATCACGAACTAAGTATTGACTTAATTCTGCATTGATTGCCCAAGAGTTACTCACAGTTTGTGATGAACTATCGGATGAACAAACTGGAGACTACCATTCCTGAGTTGCTTAACCTGCTGAAGACTATAGAGCCTTCTGTAAAGCAGGATCAGAAGACGGTACTGTTAGTTGGTTCCTCAAAGAAAGGCTCTAAGAGGAAGCCCAAAGAACAAAATAAGGGAAGGAAGAAAAAGGCCAAAAAGATTGAAAATGCACCAAAAGGCACTTTCCATCACTGCGGCAAGGAGGGCCACTGGTGAAGAAACTGCAAGGTTTATCTTGAGTCCTTGAAGAAGAAGGCATCCGATTGTAACGCTTTTTTTTCCTAAAGCGGCGTTACGCTAACATACTTAGGGCATGTAACATCATACTGCAGCGGAATAACTTTAACTTTACACTTACATGCCCCCTACTACCATTCTTAACATAATGTCATGGAAACTTGGCATATTGACTTTATACTTAAACATCTTATCATATCATGCTTAACATCATAACATAAAGTTCCATGAGTCATTATTCGAGCATAGAGATATCAAAAGTAAAGTTCTAGCATAAACGGTAAACATTTGGTTTCCTGGGCCATGTCACTATCACACACATACGTTCTTGCCCTCCTGCTGCTTCCTCATTGTCCCCTTACATGATCTGCGGTATAAGGAAAAAGACTATAAGCACACAGGCTTAGTAAGACTCTTTCCTACTCACTAAAACCATTCGTCATTCATTCATAATCATATGAAACATAATCATCATTTAGTCTTAAACATGAAGCATAAACATAAACCTACTTAAACTTTACATGGCATGATACATGGCACAACCATAAACATAACTAAACATTTCTATCATGGCATAAAGCATAAACATAAGCATAAACATGATTAAACATTTTTATAATGGCATAAAGCATAAACATAAGCATAGACATAATTAACATTCTTATCATGGCTTAAAGCATAAACATAAGCATAGACATAATTAAACATTCCTATCATGGCATAAAGCATGGTATAAACATACTCATCATTAGACATTCTTAACATGGCATGGAACATGGTATAAACATAAACATAAGGTATAGACCAACCTATCTAGCATATCATGGGCATATTTTCCATTATAGCATATGGGCATCTTCTTAACATAATCATGACATAAATCATTTACTATCATACCCATTTCTTAACATGAATCATAAGCATAAGACATCATCATCATAGCATAATGCATAACATGAATGAATGCGTGGGTGGAATGCATATGTATATATATATATATATATATAGATGCCTAACTTTTAAAAACATACTTTTAAATACTTAAACATAATCATCACATTGTTGGGGTCCCCGGCTTGTATCACATACATACATTATGGCACGCATCCCTAAGTAAATACAAGGTAGCTAGCCTCGACCTACTAGGGTAAGGATAACATAGTCGGTAGTCCTCGAACCGGGGCGTTCTTAAGGTGCCCATCCCTGTTGCACAGCTTCGGTAGTGCCAGAACCGTGGACAGCTTCGGTAGTCCAGAACCGGGACGTTCTTAAGGTGCCCATCCCTTGGACCCATACTTCGGTCCGGTACAAGCCCCATTCATAAAGTAAAATACTTTACATGCTTCATCATTCATAAGACATTCATGGCATATTCAAACATGGCATAACTTGTTACATGAAGCATGACTTAAAACATGCTTGTCCATCATGATGCCTAGAAGGCATGAGCATTATCTTTCTTCATAAACATGGCATGCATCATTATTCATAACATGACATGCATTATTATTCATAACATAGCATGCATCATTATTCATAACATGGCATGCATCATTATTTATTAACATGGCATACATCTTCATATATAAAACATGGCATGCATCATTCTTATCATAAACATAACATACTTATCATGGTATCATTCTTATCATAACCATAACATGGTTCTTAACATAACATGAACATATAACATAGCATGGTTCTTAACATAGCATGAACATAAACATAGCATGGTTCTTAACATAGCATAAGCATATAACATCACATGGTTCTTAACATAACATAAGTATTCATAGATAGGACTTCCATAAACATGATCCCTACTATCCAAGTGCATGACATGGAACATAAGACATTCATAAATAACCCTATTAAGCATGGCATCCAATCATAAGCATACAAACATAAACATGGTGCCTAAAGTTAGGGTTATAGGTAACTTAAATTTCTACCACATGCTTGAACCTACATATATACTTCATAATAAGCATAAACCATCATTCTTTGAACCTTAACTCCACCAAACCCTATTTACATGGCCTTGGCCGAAACCTACATGGAAGGTTCCCATCATTTCCATAAGCATATAAGATAGCATAAGGTAAAGGAACATACATACATTACCTATATGACCATAGGAAGCCCTTAGGCCTCATGATTAGGGTTAACCCTAACCCTTAACCCTCCTTCTTAGGGCTGGCCGAATCTTGTTAGGGCATGGGTGCATGGAAAAATTCCATTAAATCCCCAATCAACCATTAACATCAACCATACCATACTATAAGGGCCATTAGAGCCCTTACTTGGGGAAAGGCTAACTTTTTCCCTACCATCCAACCTTGGCCGAAACTTGTAGGTCACAAAGCCTTGTAAAAGGTCTCATAAGTCACCCTCAATCTCCCTTATATCATGATAATACACAACACATATGCTTGGGGGTTTGGATTTAACCCTACCCATGAGTTCATGGGTTGGCCGAAAGCCCTAGGGGACCCTAGGGTACCCCAAAAATTCACCAAAATTATATTTAACCTCTAAACATCATGGAGCATATTAGAAAACATAACTAGGATTTATAGCATCATTATGGACCCAAAAGTCTAGGCCGAAACCCCCTTAGGCTAGGATTCTTGTTTTCTTTCTTTTCCAACTTAAAATCTCAAACCAACCTTTATAATATGCTAAAAATCATAGAAAATCATAAAGAACTAATATACCACAGGTGAGGGAGTCTTACATTGGGATTTCTTGATTTTTAGACCTTAAAAGAGAAAGAACTTGTAGAGCTCTTGACCCTTGATCCCTCCTTGCCCTTGTACTCTTGTGAAGACTTAGATCTAGGAGATGAAGCCTTGGTGGAAGCTTTTCCAAGGGAGAACTCCCTTGGAGGTGTTCGGCTAGAATGAGGAAGGAGGAGAGGAGGAAATGCAATTGAAGGAAGAAAGAAAGAAACTCCCAACCCCCCTATTTATACCCATTAAAGAGGTAAATGAAGAGTCTCTCCATGACCCTCATCTTCTTTTAAGCCTCAACCAATCTCCATTTCATTCCCTTATAACATTCCCTTGCTAGATGAGTTGGTTAAAGCATACATGGTTGTACAAGAGGTCCAAGGTTCAATCCTTGGCTCATGCACCTTTATTTTTATTTTATTTTTATTTTTTTATTTTATTATTTTTTTATTTTCCTAAATTCCGAAAATCCCCCTAAAATCACCCATAATTATGCTAATATTCCTAAATAAAATCTTTTATATTTATATTAATTTTACCTAATTAATACCCATTTTTGGGAGCCCATTTAAACTCATTAGTACCTAATTTCTCCATTAAAATAGGAAAAATTAGGCTAAGACTTACCCATAATCATGCTAAATGCTAATTAAATCCTATTATATTTATACTAATTATTACCTAAAATCCACCTATAATCATGGTACTAAAAAGCCCACATAAGGCCCATTAGTACTTAGTTTTCTCAATTTAAATGAGAAACATGGATTTTCTAGGCCAAAGTCGTATTAATACCTCTAGGTCCTTCGGAAAATTATCTAGACATGCTCAATATTTTCAGAAAATATTAAGAGAATTTTTCGGGTCGTTACAATCCCCCATACCTCGTGAAAGTTCGTCCTCGAACTTAGAATAATTCCGGGTACTTGCGTCTCATCTCGTCCTCGCGTTCCCAGGTAGCTTCCTCGAACCGTTGACTTTGCCATAAAACCTTGACCAGGGGTACCTCCTTACTCCTCAGCTTCTTGACCTCCTTATCCAAAATCTGGATGGGTCTGCTCTCATAGCTTAGGTCCTCTTGCACTTGCTCTGTCTGCGGCTCGATCACTTGGTTCATATTTCGGATACACTTTTTAAGCAGGGGCACATGGAATACGTTATGGATAGCTGACATCTCTGGAGGCAGCTCTAACTCATATGCCACTTTACCGACTCTTTTCAGAATCAGGTATGACCCCACATAGCGCGGACTTAGTTTTCCTTTCTTCCCAAATCTTGTCACCCCTTTCATAGGAGCCACTTTCAGGAATACCAAATCTCCAACGTTAAATTCCAGTGGTCTACGTCGGACATCAGCATAACTTTTCTGCCGGCTCTGAGCAGCTTCTATCCGTTGTCGAATACTTTGTATAGCTTGGGTGGTACCGTCGATGACATCCATTGTGAGACCCATCTCCTTCTTTTCACCACTTTCATACCAACAGATTGGAGACCTACATCTCCTCCCGTACAAAGCTTCATATGGTGCCATTCTGATAGTAGCTTGGTAGCTATTGTTGTATGCGAACTCCGCCAGGCATAGATATCGACACCAACTCCCTTTGAAATCCAAAGCACAGGCTCGCAACATGTCCTCTAGTACTTGATTCACCCGTTCAGTTTGCCCGTCGGTCTGAGGGTGAAAGGCGGTGCTAAATCGTAACTTAGTGCCGAGAGACTTCTGAACACACTCCCAAAAGTGCGAAGTAAAGCGACCATCCCGATCTGAGATGATGGTCTTGGGAACTCCATGAAGTCTGATTATCTCCTTAACATACAATTGG
>JAGFNQ010003891.1:52070-81223 GCA_024364735.1 Boesenbergia rotunda
TATACGTATAGACATCAAGGTGGCACTCGACTTCCGACTGAGTGCATCGGCCACTTTGTTTGCCTTCCCCGGATGGTAGAGGATTTCACAGTCATAGTCCTTCACCAACTCGAGCCATCGGCGTTGTCTCATATTCAGGTCTTTCTGAGTGAAGAGAATATCGCAGACTCTGGTGGTCTGTATAAATCTGCACTGCGCTCCGTATAGATAATGCCTCCATATCTTAAGAGCGAAAACCACCGCGGCCAGTTCCAGATCATGAGTAGGATAATTTGCTCATATTCCTTGAGTTGTTTAGAGGCATAGGCAATAACCTTCCTATTCTGCATAAGTACAGCTCCAAGTCCGAGCTTGGAGGCATCGCTATACATGTCGAAGCTCTGATTACATTCTGGAAGGGTCAGGATTGGAGCACTTGTAAGTCTCCTTTTCAGTTCCAAGAAACTCTTTCACAGTTCTCCGTCCATTCATACTTCTTATCCTTCCGGCTGAGAGCCGTTAAAGGGGCTGCAATCCTCGAGAAGTCCTCCACAAATTTCTATAATAGCCTGCCAGCCCAAGAAAACTTCTGATTTCGCTGGCGTTCTTCGGTCGGCTCCAATTATTCAAGCTTCAATCTTTATTGGGTCTACCATAACCCCGTCTTTGAAATAATATGACCCAAGAAACCCACTTGGTCGAGCCAGAACTCACATTTGGAAAATTTTGCATATAGTTTCTTTTCCCGAAGAGTCTCTAATGCTATCTTCAGGTGCTCAGCGTGCTCTTCCGGGGTCCTTGAATAAATAAGAATATCGTCGATGAGACGATCACAAATTTGTCGAGAAACGACGAGAATACCCGATTCATAAGGTCCATAAACATAGCAGGAGCATTCGTCACGCCGAAGGGCATCACCACAAACTCAAAGTGCACGTACCTTGTTCGGAAAGCCGTCTTTGGAATATCCTCCTGTTTTACTCTAACTTGATGATAACCAGACCTCAAATCAATTTTTGAGAAAACGGTGGCTCCCTTTAATTGATCAAACAGGTCATCGATCCTCGGAAGGGGATACCTATTCTTGATTGTTACGTTGTTCAGCGCTCGATAATCTATGCACATTCGCATAGACCCGTCTTTCTTCTTCACAAATAGCACCGGAGCTCCCCACGGGGAATGACTAGGGCGAATAAATCCCTTATCCAGTAACTCCCGTAGATGTTCCTGAAGCTCCTTTAATTCAACCGGCGCCATCCGATAAGGTGCCTTGGAGATCGGGTTAGTACCAGGAACCAATTCGATCTCGAATTCCACCTCCCTATCGGGAGCTAATCCTGGTAATTCATCTGAAAAAACCTCGGGGTAATCGCATACCACCCGAACATCTTCCAGCTTCTGGCTCTTTACTTGACCGGCATCCACCACATATGCTAGAAATTCAGTACATCCTTTGTCTAACATCTTCTGAGCTTGGAGAGCTGATAAATATTTCCCAGTTCTTTTCCTTGGTTCTCCGATGAATTCGAACATAGAGTCTGCCTCAGGTCGAAAGACTACCTTTCGCTTACGGCACTCTATAGAAGCACCGTATTGACCCAAGAAGTCCATTCCCATTATAACATCATAATCTTGCATGTCGAGCACTATCAGATCGCAGTAAAGTTCCCTTCCTGCAATTCCGACGGGCACCGCACGCAGCACAAGTGTGGACGTCATTATTTCTCCCCGAAGGTAGGGTCATCAAAAACCTGCAGTCTAACACTTGCGGACTCCTACTTATGTTCTTGGTACATGGCCCAGAAATGAACGAATGCGTTGCCCCAGTATCAAATAATCCAGTAGCATGCTGGCTGAAAATAAGTATCTGACCTGTGACAACCGTAGAAGCTTCCGCAGCGTCTTCCTTGGTAACCGAGAAAACCCTGGCATTCATCATAGTCGGTTGGGCCTCCAGCATCGGGGTACCTTCCAGCTTCGCTTGCATGTAGTGTAGTTTCGCTGGGGCACCTTGGTACTGGCCGAGTGGTTGGGGAGATGTCTGGCTCCTAGTAGGGCAGTAAGCCGCCATATGCCCTTCCACTCCACAGGTGAAACACCGATTTGTACCTCTTCGGCATTCCCCGGGGTGCCTTTTTCTGCATGTCGCGCACAGGACAAGCTTGGCTTGTTTGTTTATTGGGCCTCCTTGAGGGTTGTTCCATGACTTCCGTTTGCCACCTTGGTCTCCCTTCCAGTTAGCGTTGCCACTCTGGGATTTCTGACTCCCTGAGCGATGTTTAGGGGAAAGCATTAGGGATAAATGAAAGGAAGATTCGAGAATCCTGGAGTGAACCTGATTCTTACTTTCATTTAATGCTTTCCTTTGCTGATTGATGTTGTTCAAATAGTGTTCAGTCAGTAGGGCACTGCTAAACAGCTCCTCGGCGGTCTGTGGTCGGTGCACCCCGCCGGCCACATTCAAAGCTATTTTCGGTCGCAACATCCTCAGCATAAGCCGGACCCATTCCTTCTCGGTGCAGACCAACTCAGGGCATAGGCGAGCCAATCGGTTGAATTTCTTCACGACTTCATTGACCGAGAGGTCGCCCTGTCGGAATTCTGTGAACTCATCATAGTGTTTATTGGTAACACGCATATGGAAGAATTCTTCGAAGAATTCCAACTCGAAGTCCGACCACACCATTTGATCCACCTATCGTTTGGCTTTGACCCTCTCCCACCACATTCTGGCATCTCCAGAAAGGCAGAAGGACGCACACTTGATCTTCTCGTACTCCGGCCAATCTAGCAGCTCCAGGGTACTTTCTACTGTCTTGAACCATGCCTGGGCGTCCCACGGTTCGCTAACACCCGAGAAATTTTCCGGTTTCAGCCTCAACCACTGAACCAGGTAAGCCTCCTGACGTGCTGCAGTGGTCGGGCCCGTCAAAGGGTTTTGCGTAACTGTGGGCGCAACGGGTATAGCAGTCTGGTTCATTGGTGGGGTAGTGGAATTTTCCTGCTGGTTCATCAAAGTATTAATTGTTTGTTGCTGCTCAGTGACTTGCCGCTGGAGCTGGGTTACCAATTGCACCAGATCAGGCGATGGGGTTGCCTCGTTAAGTCGGTTACTCTGTCTTCTAGCCATGTTTTCTTCAGCAAAGACAAGTATGGCCAATATCAGTTTTTTTTTCTACTCCTAAATTATTTCAAATATTTAATTCACAAAAGCAGATAAAATATCGTTCATCGTTACATATCCTAAAGTACTTTTCATCATAACTATCGTTCATACTTGCATATCCTAAAATCATAAAACATCATAATACTATCAGATATGCAAAGAGGTACTTACTTGGAAGCGGCAGGAAGAGGGCTTGATGTGTGTGTAGTGAGATGGTTACGGCTCTGATACCAACTTGTAACGTCCGCATTTTTTTTTCATAAAGCGGCGTTACGCTAACATACTTAGGGCATGTAACATCATACTGCAACGGAATAACTTTAACTTTACACTTACATGCCCCCTATTACCATTCTTAACATTGTGACATGGAAACTTGGCATATTGACTTCATACTTAAACATCTTATCATATCATGCTTAACATCATATCATGAAGTTCCATGAGTCATTATTCAAGCATAGAGATGTCAAAAGAAAAGTTCTAGCATAAACGGTAAACATATGATTTCCTGGGCCAAGTCCCCTTGCATGATCTGCGGTATAAGGAAAGAAGACTATAAGCACACCGGCTTCGTAAGACTCTTTCCTACTCACTAAAATCGTTCGTCATTATTCATAAGCATATGAAACATGATCATCATTTAATCATAAACATGTAGCATAAACATAACCCTACTTAAACTTAACATGGCATGATACATAGCATAATCATAACATAATTAAACATTTCTATCATGGCATAAAGCATGGCATAAACATAATCATAACTAGACATTCTTAACATGGCATGGAACATGGTATAAACATAACCATAAATAGACATAATCATAAGCATAAATCATAATTAGACATGGTATAAACATGGCAAGGAACATGGTATAGACATAATCATAAGGTATAAACCAACCTAGATGACATAACATAAGCATGTTTTCCATCATAGCATATGGACATCTTCTTAACATAATCATGACATAAAACATTTACTATCATACACATTTCATAACATGAAGCATAAACATAAACATCATTATCATGGTATAATGCATAACTTGGATGAATGCATGGATGGAATGCATATGTATATATATAAGGATGCTTAACTTTTAAAAACATACTTTTATTTTTTTTAAATACTTAAACATAATCATCACATTGTTGGGGTCCCCGGCTTGTACCACATACATACATCATGGCGCGCATCCCTAAGTAAATACAAGGTAGCTAGCCTCGACCTACTAGGGTAAGGACAGCATAGTCGGTAGTCCTCGAACCGGGGCGTTCTTAAGGTGCCCATCCCTGTTGCACAGCTTCGGTAGTGCCAGAACCGTGGACAGCTTCGGTAGTCCAGAACCGGGGCGTTCTTAAGGTGCCCATCCCTTGGACCCATACTTCGGTCCGGTACAAGCCCCATTCATAAAGTAAAATACTTTACATGCTTCATCATTCATAAGACATTCATGGCATATTTAAACATGGCATAACTTGGTTACATGAAGCATGACTTAAAACATGCTTGTCCATCATGATGCCTGGAAGGCATGAGCATTATCTTTCTTCATAAACATGGCATGCATCTTCATTCATAACATGCCATGCATCATTATTCACAACATGGCATGCATCATTATTCATATCATGGCATGCATCATTATTCATTAACATGGCTTGCATCATTATTCATAACATGGCATGCATCATTATTCATAACAACGTGGCATGCGTCATTCTTATCATAAACATAACATAACATGGTTCTTAACATAACATGAACATATAACATAGCATGGTTCTTAACATAGCATGAACATATAACATAGCATGGTTCTTAACATAGCATGAACATATAACATAGCATGGTTCTTAACATAGCGTAAACATATAACATCACATGGTTCTTAACATAACATAAGTATTCATAGGTAGGACTTCCATAAATATGTTTCCTAATATCCAAGTGCATGACATGGAACATATGACATTCATAAATAACCCTATTAGGCATGGCATCCAAATCATAAGCATACACACATAAACATGGTACTTAAGGTTAGGGTTATAGGTAACTTAAATTCCTACCACATGCTTGAACCCTTATGTATTCTTCTTAATGAACCATAAACCATCATTCTTCAAACCTTAACTCCATCAAACCCTAATTACATGGCCTTGGCCGAAACCTACATGGAAGGTTTCCATCATTCCCATAAGCATATAAGATAGCACAAGGTAAAGGAACATCCATACATTGCCTATAAGACCATAGGGAGCCCTTAGGGCTCATGATTAGGGTTAACCCTAATCCTTAGCCCCCATTCCTAGGACTGGCTGAAACCTACAAGGGCATGGGTGCATGAAAAAATTCCATTAAAATCCTCAATCAACCATTAAACACCAACCATAACATACCATAGGGGCTATTAGAGCCCTTACTTGGGGAAAGCCCTAACTTTTGCCCTACCATCCAACTTGGCCGAATCTTGTGGGGTCACAAAGCCTTGTAAAAGGTAACATAAGTCACCCTCAATTTCCCTTATACGATGATAATACACAACACACATGCTTGAGGGTTTGGAATCAACCCTACCCATGAGTTCATGGGGTGGCCGAAAACCTAGGGGATCCTAGGGTACCCCAAAAATTCCCAAAAATTATATTTAAATCTCTAAACATCATGAGAGCATATTAGGAAACATAACTAAGATTTATAGCATCATCATGGACCCAAAAGTGCTAGGGCCGAAACCCCCTTAGGCTAGGGTTCTTGGTTTTCTTTCCTTTCAACTTAAATCTCAAACCAACCTTTATAATATGCTAAAAATCATAGAAAATCATAAAGAACTAATATACCACAGGTGAGGGAGTCTTACATTGGGATTTCATGATTTTTAGACCTTAAAAGAGAAGGAACTTGTAGAGCTCTTGACCCTTGATCCCTCCTTGCCCTTGTTGTGTTGGAAGGAACCTAGATCTTGGAGATGTGGAGTTTTTCCAAAGGAAAACCCCTTCTTGGTGTTCGGCTAGAATGAAGAAGGAGGAGGGGAGAAGGTGACTTGATGGAAGAAGAGAAGTAACCCCCCAAACCCTCTCTTTATAGCCCCTTTAAGGAGGCAAATGAAGAGTCTCCTCATGACCCCTCATCTTCCCCTAAGCCTTAGCCAAACTCTATTTCATTTCCCAATAGAAATCCCTTGCTAGGTGAGTTGGTTAAAGCATGCATGGTTGTACTAGAGGACCAAGGTTCAATCCTTGGCTCATGCACCTTTATTTTTATTTTATTTTTATTTTATTATTTTTATTTTTCCTAAATTCCAAAAATCCCCCTAAAATCACCCATAATTATGCTAATATTCCTAAATAAAATTCTTTTATATTTATATTATTTTACCTAATTAATACCCATCTTTGAAGCCCATTTAAAGCTCATTAGTACCTAATTTCTCCATTAAAATTGGAAAAATTAGGCTAAGACTTACCCATAATCATGCTAATATGCCTAATTAAATCCTATTTATATTTATACTAATTATTACCTAAATCCACCTATAATCATGGTACTAAAAAACACACATAAGGCCCATTAGTACTTAGTTTTCTCAATTTAAATGAGAAAACATGGATTTTCTAGGCCAAAGTTCGTATTAATACCTCTAGGTCCTTCGGAAAATTATCTAGACATGCTCAATATTTTCAGAAAATATTAAGAGAATTTTCTGGGTCGTTACAATAAAATGGCGTCGAGTGCCTCAGTTGAAGATTCATCTTTCACATATGCTTAATCACTCTCTGCAAAGAAAAAGTATGAAGACGCTCCGCGACCAAGGAGGCTCCAAGAGGAGGTGTGCGACGCTTCGGAGTTCTAGATTGGTCAGGATCGTCGATTTTGTTTGGTTTGCATTTTGTTTACAAGTTATCTTTCGGTTTATCATTTTGTACTTGTAAACCAACTTGTAAGACGGGTCTTCTCGGCCTCCGAAAATTTTGGAAAGGAGACCACTAGTGGACTCACACCAAGTATATTGGCTTTGGACGCACTGTCCCTGGGAGGTTGGGAACTAAGTAAATAAATCCCGCATGTCTACTATGTTTGTCTTTTACATTTATTATTCCACTGTGCTACTAACGATTTGATTACGAAGTTAGATGAATAAAGGATGAAATAAAGTAGGAGTCGATATTCACCCGCCATCTATCGATGCCACCGATCCTACAACCCTTTGGTCAAGTTGATCAAACCTGGGGTTTGCCCTACCAATCATCAAATTCTATTTGGCTTAACCCATGATCAGACTAAATAGACCATGTTGGATCAAAGTAAATCGATAAAGGGGGGGGGGGGTGAATATCGATTGAAAATTTTCGGACAATAAAGAGAAATACGCATCGGAAATAGTAAAGCAAAGTCGCTAACACGATTTGTTTTACTTGGTTTGGAGTCACGGTCGGCTCCTACTCCAAGGCCCACGGTTCTTAACCGTTTACGTTGGGCAATTCTATATTTGTAGAAATGATTACAGTTTCGAGTACAGATATTGAATCGAAAAAAGAAGTTACAACACTTGAGAAAATTAATGGGTTTACTGACGACCGAAGTGGATGGAATTTCGGAGCAGCGGGTCATCGTCGGCTCTTGAATCACGAATGCAGAGTGTGTCGGAGCGTAGCGCTAGGGGGAAAGTGTTGAAAGCGAGATTTGCAAGTTGTTGTGAAGCCTTGGGGGTGAACCCCCTTTTATAGTCGTCTCCTGGGCGCCTGTGTTGAAGGGGGTGCCTGACACGTGGCCTCTCCTGCACTAACTCTAATCCTCAAGCTCAGTCAATGCTTATCCCCTTCTTTGAGGTGCCTGAGTTGTCTTGGGCACCTGTGTTAACACAGACACCTTGCTTGACATGGTCCAAAGGCTTTCATGGCAGTTTGCTTTGATGGTCTCAGTTTGGCCTTGCAGTGGGGCGCCTATATCCTTACAGGCGCCTAGCCCAGTGAGGCGCCACCTTCCAATGAGGTGCCTGAGCTGCAGAAACATAGTCCCTTCATTTCCTGCAACCAAGGTTAGTTCCAAAACACATGAAGCAAATATATATGATATGTTAGACATTATTTACAGCCTAAGCTATCTTGGTTCTGACTTTGGGTTTCCCAAATGGAACCCTAGGTCGAACCGACACCTAATGTTCCCTCCTACAGGGAATGTGTCCTCACCTACTCCTATCGAGAGAATTTACCTTTTTGCCAACCGGCTCCTCCGGTTGGACTTTTGCCCAGCTTCACTCACCAGGTCTTCGGTGCCCAGTCCTCGACCAGGTCTTAGTGCCCAGCTTCACTCACCAGGTCTTAGTGCCCAGCTTCACTCACCAAGTCTTATTGCCCAACATTAGGTCAGGACTTAGTTGCCCAGCCCGTGGCTAGGACTTATTGCCCAATTCAAATGAACCAGGAGTTAGTGCCTAGTGAACCTAGGTCTTTCCTACACACTTAATTAGCTTATTAGTTCACAACCAAACCTTAACTTCTGAACCCTTTGCCATTATCAAAACAAAGGTTTGACTTTGGTGCTTCCGGTACCAACAATCTCCCCCTTTTTGATTTATGGCAACACGGTTCAAAAAGTTAAGTTAAGAATATATTATAGCAATCTAACAATACTATCAATAGAATCTTATCTTCCCCTGAATTTCACATTCTCCCACTAAAGTTTTCAATGTCACACGGGTTTTCTAAACTTTCTAAGTGCTACGTGTTTAGCAAAAATCTTTAAGTTTTGACTAATTATTTTTCGGAAATAGAGTAATTGTACTCAAGAACACTTAGGCAAGTTTTGAAATGGTTTTGTAAGCCTAATTTTTGTTTTAATATTTTGAGAATTTACTTAGGCAAATCAAGTTTTGAAAACTTATTTTCCTTGCAAAGTTTTAATTTTGAGATCTTGAAAAAAATTTCCCAACTTAGAAAAATTTGTTTAAAAATATTTTCAAAAAAGGAATTTGTTTACTAAAAAAAATTACTTAGCATATTTGCCAACAAATTTTTGAAAAATAGTTTAGCTCAGGCAAATTTGTTTACTAAGAAAGAACTTCTTTAGAATTATTTTTCAAAATACACTTAGAAATTTTGAAGCCTTTTCAAAGTATTTTAAGAGAAATTAGAATTACTTTAAAGGTTTGAAGTACTTGACAAATACTTAGAAAAATTTTAGAAACCTTTTTAATTGCTTAAAAAATTTTTAGAATAAATTTGAAATACTCAAAATAGTTTAAAAATATTTTTAAGTACTTAATGAATTTTGAAGTATTTAGACACTGAAAAGTACTTGAAAACTTAGCACTTAGAACTTTCTACTTTACTATTTGAAAAGGAGATAGAATATTTTGAAAATTTTGAGAAATTTGAAAAAAAAAAATTTCCCTCTTTCTTTTGTTTCTCTCCCCCTTTGCCATATATCAAAAAAATAATTTATACTAATTACTGCAAGTAAATTAGAGCTAGTATAAAATTGAAATTATGTATTGAACCAACTCTAATAAAAAAAACTAGACCAAACCAAATTAAACCAATCTTGATCGGGTCCTGTCTATCCTTGTTAGCTACTTACTAACTGTCATAAACAATAGCTTTCACTAGGGTTAGTCAAGTTAAGTGATCTGATCAAGTTAGATTTTCTAAGCTTGACACTTAACCTGATTGCTGTTCAACTTGTATTTTTGCCCCAATTACTGCAAATGCACTGACTTAAAGCATCTTGAATCAAGGCATAGACCTAAGAATCTCATCCCAGTCTAGGTTATCAGTCAAAAGTACCCTAACGTGCTTGTAAGATGCTGGCTTCTAGATCTATAGGTGCATGCAGTTCTAGGGTTAGGGCCTAAGCTAAGTTCATTTGTGAAAAAACCCTAGTTTTGAAGGGGGTAGTTTTTAAAATAACACTAAGTCAGAAAATCATTTTAAATTTCAAAAACTTGATAAATGAAATGATAAATTTGCTAATTTTAAAAACAATTAAGAAAAATAGGAAAATTTTCAAAAAATAATATAAATCAGTCCTACTCTACTAAGCACAACCCAAACTGCCTTCTTAGTGAGCTAAACTCAGACTCAGGTAAGGGTTTGGTAAAGATATCAGCTAAGTTGGATTTTGAGTCCACATGTTTATGTACTATTTCACCCCTGGCTACATGATCCCTTACAAAATGATGTTTTACTTCTATATGTTTTCTTCGGGAATGTCGAATTGGGTTTTTAGTCAAGTTGATTGAACTAATGTTATCAATATAGAGTTGGGTTTGGGTGTAGTCAAGCTGGAAGTCATTAAGAGTGTGCATCATCCACAAAAGTTATGCTACACATTCTCCTAGGGCAACATATTCTGCTTCTGTTGTGGACAGTGCTACGCAGTGTTGCTTTCTGCTACACCAGCTGACTAGGCTATGTCCTAATAGTTGGCAGCTTGCACTTATACTTTTTCTATCTAATTTGCACCCAGCATAGTCAGAGTCAGAATATTCTGACAATTCAAAAGTGGAAGTCCTAGGATACCAAATCCCTACATTTAGGGTACCCTTAATGTACTTAAGTACTCGTTTTAGGGCTGCTAAGTGGGATTTCATAGCACAAGTTTGGTACCTAGCACACATTTCTACAGAAAATAGGATATCTGGTCTGCTAGCTGTTAATTAAAGTTGACTACCAATCATACTTCGGTATAGTTTAAGATCAACAGGCTTACCTTCAGGGTGACTATCAATTTTGACATTTGTGGCCATAGGGGCACTTATGCTTTTGGAGTTATCCATTTTAAATTTCTTTATTAATTCTTTAGCATACTTGGATTGGTGAACATAATTACCGTCTCTAGTCTGTTTAATATGTAATCCTAAGAAAAAGTTGAGCTCACCTACCAAGCTCATTTCGAATTCACTTTCCATTATTTTTACAAATTCTTTTAAAAAGTTGGTGGATCCAAAAATTATATCATCAATATAAATTTGGGCAATAAAAATGTTATTTTCTATGGTTTTAACAAAAAGGGTGGAGTCAATTTGACCTTGGTTAAATTCCTTAGAAATTAGATAAGTTGATAAGCCTTTATACCATGCCTTAGGTGCTTGTTTCAACCCATAAAGTGCTTTTCTAACTTTAAAGACATACTCAGGTTTCTCTAGGTCCTCAAATCCTGGGGGTTGACCTACATAAACTTCTTCTTTGATAAACCCATTTAAAAAGGCAGACTTAACATCCATTTGGTATATTTTGAACCCTCTATGGGCTACAATGGCTAATAACATTCTAATTGACTCAAGTCTGGCTACTTGGGCATAGGTTTCGTCATAGTCTAACCCTTCGACCTGACTAAACCCTTTAGCTACTAAGCGGGCTTTATTTCTAACTATTTCCCCTTGATCATTCAATTTGTTTCTGAACACCCACTTAGTATTTATAACAGATTTACCTTCAGGTTTAGGTACTAGTTCCAGACTTGATTTCTTTCAATTTGGGCTAACTCCTCTTGCATAGCTATGATCCAATCAGGGTCAGGTAGAGGTTCCTCTATAGTCTTAGGTTTAATTTTTGAAATTAACGCGATTTGACTAAGATTTCTATAGGAAGACCTAGTTTTGACTCCTAAGGTTGGATCACCCATAATTTGATCAGAAGGGTGACTGAGTCTGGGTTTCATGGTTCTTCTAGTACTAGGTTCATCCTCAGGTCCGGCTGGACGGTTCGGTTCAATGTTTGGTTCAACTACTTGGGTTGGTTCAGTTATAGGTTCAGTTGAGACCTCAATAGTTGGTTCAAGAGTTAGTTCATTTAGAGGTTCAATCAATGGTTCAGTTGATGGTTCAATTGTTGGTTCATTGTCTTCCTGATCAGTATTTGATTGGTTCAATTTTGATTATCAGTTTTTGGTTCAATTTCCTCATCAAAAATTAAGTTAGTAGTTTCTTCAATTTTATGAGATTGTTTAGTGTAAACCCTATAAGCCCTACTAGTTGTTGAATATCCTAAAAAGATCCCTAGGGTTGACTTGGATTGAAACATACCTAGGTAGTCCTTGGTGTTCAAGATATGGACTTTGCACCCAAAGACTCTTAGGTAGTGTAGGTTAGGCAATATAGATCATAAGGTGTTTTATTATGCCTTTTGTTAATTAAAAGCCTGTTTTGAATGTAGCATGCATGTTGTGCTTACCGCTTCTGCCCAAAATTGATTAGCTAAGTTAAATTCATTTAACATGGTTCTAGCAGCTTCCTGAAGGGTTCTATTCATTCTCTCCACTATCCCATTTTGGTGGGGGGGGGGGGGGTTCTAGGACAGGAAAATTCATGTATGTACCCATTTATTTTGCAAAATTCTTCAAACCGTTGATTTTCAAATTTTTCCCCCATGATCGCTTCTAAGTCTTTTGATTTTAGGATCATTTTGGTTTTCAATCATTTTACATAGGTCAATAAATAAGTTCAAAGTTCAACTTTGGTTTTTAGGAACCTAACCCAGGTAAACCTAGAGTAATCATCGATAATTACTAAGCAGTACTGATTCCCGCTTAGTGACTCGGCTCCATGTGAGTCAAATTGTAAAATACGAGTTTAAAAAAAAATTGAAATATATATATATATATATATATATATATATATATATTGTTATATATATGGTTATATATATATATATAGTTATATGGTTATAAAAGGAAAGGTAATAATTAGAGATATTTATAATTAATCCTTTCCTCTCTTATATCCCCGTGCCCTAAGTTTCCTCCCACGCCGACTCCCTCTCTTCTCTCCCCATCCGCGAGTCGCAGCCAAATCCAAACCGCAGCAGCTCGACCATCTCCTCCCCTTAGCGTCTCCTCCCATCGCGTGACCTAGCCGCCGGGAAGATCGCGGCGCCTTCTTCCCTCTCGCTTGCCGTGCCCTAGCCGCAAGCAGCCGGTTGCTTCTTCGTGTACCCGAGCTGCGGTGCCGCCCCTTCCTCCTGCTTTGCTCCACCTTCTGCTCTCTTCCAAGATCCGATGTCGGAAATCATCTATCCGGTTGGTTGAGGATCGTTTCTGTGGTCGGTCGTCTATCACATAGCAAAGGTAGGATTTAGGGCATAGGAAGAAATTTGACGGCTGGTCTCTTGGAAGTTCTGTTCTTTGTTAGAGCCGAAGAGGGGAGCATCGCCGGCGCCATCATCAGGTAAGATCCATTTCGGTTGGTGCATTCTTGAAGAATTCTACATGGAAATTGGCTAGATTTGTACAAAGGTTAGTGATAGAGCAGTTGATGTATTGTGGGAACGAATTTAATGTAGTTGCCTCTTTTGATCCTCAAAATGTTACGATGAGTTAGGTTCTTGGTTGGGGTGCTTTCTTGTTACCAAATCTGGATTCGACGAGAGGTAGGTTAGTGATTTAATCTAGATTATATTTTGGGTTGATGTTCTTACAATGATATCTTGGATGTATTGCTGTGGGATTATTTCATAATAGCATGAAGTAGTAATGAGTTTGACCTCAGTTGTTATCTTAGCGTGATCCTTTTGAATTGTTATGGTTTCGTTGGTCATTATCAATTTTAGAGATAGATGTGATTGGACATGGGATTCGATTAATGAGTAAAACTAACATCTATGTTTTAGGTTTTAAATTTGGGGATTTATTATTAGGATTAGGATGATCCTAATGAGGTTGTATTATATTAGTTATTTGGTATTTGTGTAAATAGCTAAATAATTATTCCTTTGATATAGGACTCGAACTTGGTTACTCCGCTTGGTCGTGGGGTATCATTCTCTATTCAGACTACATTCTTGAGGCGGGTACCCTTTGACCTATCTTTTAGATATTGTCATATTACTATGCGTAGTTTGTTGTAAATAACAATAGGATTGTATGCTATATCTGCCTTAGTATACCTGTATTTGACACATGCTGCTTAACCTTGAGGTTATCTCCCGTGTAGATTCATACAGTCTCAATAGTTGACTATATCTGCCTTAGTATTCTTGTATTTGATATCTATTGCATATCATTGAGGTTATCGCTCTTTTAGCTTCATACAGTCTCAATAGTTGCTATATCTGCCTTAGTATTCCTGTAGTTGATATCTGTTGCATATCTTTGAGGTTATATCTCTTTTAGCTTCATACAGTTACAGTAGTGGTTATGCATATATATATATTTGGGCATAGATGTAGTGATAATCTCCCTTCGCATTTGACATTGATGGATCATTGGTTATTTCATTAGTTTACCTAGTAGGGTACTTGTATCCCATGATATAGGATCCAGACCTATACCAAGCACCCTGAGGTGTTAGTTGAGGACTTGGTGGGTGTTATATGTGCTTGGGTTATGCACCATCCTTGCATTATTGCATGCTGACGATCATCGGCTCCTATGTAGTCTGAGCCCGTCGTCAGTTATATGAGGATATGCACACACATCCACTCACGAGTAGTGGTTACCATAGAGTGTGTGCATTTGCCCTGTATTGCTCCGTTCGGCCACTATTTGGAGGGTGGGTCTGGGCGTGGTAGCAGCCAGGGATCCCTTCTCGTACTGAGCCACGAGGAGATGAGAGCTAGACTCCCCCATTGCTTGGGCTAGGAGCGTAGTCTCCGCCAGCATCCTATCCACTCAGTCACTCAGGAGCAGTGATAGCAGGGTGCGTACAGTTGTCATAGCTTTACCCTTTCGGACGTTTATTTATGACAAGTGGACGATGATCTGATTGGTGTCAGGGGTGACACATGTCATTGCACCATGTGCATATTTTGCATTGTGCATTGTTTGCTACATTTGATTCTTGCACTTGATTGACATGCATATACTGGATACCTGTTTACCATGGATATATGTTATGCTTGTTCCATAGGGATTGATTTCACCCCTTTTCGGAAGAGATGGATTCGGGTATGTACCTGTATTTAGTATCTTCAGTATACCCTTTCCGATTATTTATATGAGACTGTATTAGCGTAGACCCTTATTGTTATTGTAACGCACTATGCATATCTGTTGGGTATCCGCTGAGCTTATGGACTCACACCGTTGCCATTACTTTTGATTTCAGGTTGATATCTGCCAGGAGGGTCCGAGTCGCCAGTCCCGTGCTTGTGTCTACGTTTGATTTGGGTTTTATCTACTATTTTCTGGTATAGGACCATATTATGTTTTATTTCCTTGCACTGGATTTATCGTGGACTTGTGGTATGGGATTTGATTTATGACATTGTACTTTTGAGTCCTATGTTGGACTATGTGTGTGGTTTTGCTGCGTTCCTGCCCCCTGACAGCACAGGTAAGTTCGGGTTTTGGTTTTATAAGCATATCATCATATATATTGTTATTCTGCTTGGATTTGGGGCATGCGGCCCATATAAACTGCGTGGTTGTGATATATATGTTGTGTGTATGTGCAAATTATCCGTCGGATAGGGGAGGTGCTGTTCGATTTTCTATTGGATCAGCGGCTCCTAGGTCTCGGGGCGTGACAATTTATTTTGGTATCAGAGCTCAAGTTTTCGGATACCTTCGGGACTTGTGGATTTATGGTGTCTACACGTTTTTTTATGAGTCTTTTCGGATTTGTTCGGAGTCGTTTTCCTGATGTATTTAAGTTTGGGACTTGGCGCGACGGGCCTTCTCTAGGCGGCAGGTATCTCTTTTGGTTTCTTATATTCTCTATCTTATTTAGATATGAACCGAAATTCTTCTATTTGGAACAAGCTTTTTAATTTGCATTGGATATGGAGTACATGGAGTATCCAGTTGATAAGAATCTAGGAGGTTTAGCAGCTAATTCATAGAACTCCATGAAACCTAACCACCTTCAAAACCATTTGAATCTAAAAACAAGGATAACAAATGTTTCAAGTGCTTGCAGCTAGACTCCATGACTTACAATTGTCCTAAACAGAATTGAGCATTAGGCTTATTCATATTACCCCAAAAGTTGAGGGTGAAGATTAACAACGAATGTCTATCTTTTAGATGGTGGTTTGCAGTGGGAATCAAGTACGAAAGCTTATCATCGATGGAAGAAGCTGCATGAATGTTGTTTCAGCATCTATGGTGGAGCACCTTATGCTCTCTACGCAACCATATTCACAACCATACAAGGTTGGATAGATAATACCTTTGTTCTGGTAACCAAACTGCCTTATTTCACTTTCGTGTGAAAATTATGGTGAGTCTATCTAGTGTGATATATCACTATGAAAGTAACTCATATACTTTGGAGACCTTGTTGCATGATCAAGATGTGCATCATTGTGGTAACGAAAGCACATATACTATTATGTTCAACTACAAGAAAGGATTGTTGAAACCAATGCACACTATTAAAATGAAGAAATACAAACAAGTGAAGGTAAACATTATTGCTAGGGGTACAAATTCTATTCACATTTTAACCAAGAAAATTTTGTAAAAGACAGAAAATAGACTAGAGTTATATATACTCATTTAATCAAAGAAGCTTGCCAATACTTCCTTAGCTCCCTCAAATATAACTATGTTACTAAATTACTTTTATGTTGGATGTGGCTCTAAAAAAAAAAATACCCACGAGATTCTACCTGTGTGAAAAATTTAGCATGTTGTTGACTTTATACTTGGTTCACAATTGCCTAATCTACCAACTTATTAAATAAATCCAAGTGGCCATGCAAAATTGAAAAGTTTGAGCTCATATATTGTCCTTGCATTGTTGACACCAAAGAAACATGGTAGTTGGTGTAACGACCCGGAAAATTTTCTTAATATTTCTTTAAAATATTGAGCATGATTAGATAATTTTCCGAGGGACCTAGAAATATTAATACGAATTTTAACCTAGAAATCCATGCTTTTCCATTTAAATTGGGGAAATAGGCACTAATGGGCCTTATATGGGCTGTAACGCCCGCCTTTTTTTTTTTCTAAAGCGGCGTTACGTTAACATACTTAGGACATGTAGACATCATAATGCAGCGGAAACCTTTAACTTACTCCTACATGCACTTACTACCATTTCTAGCACTATAACATGGGAACTTAGCGTAGTAACTTTATACTTAGCATCATATCATACTTAGCATCATGTCATTCGTAGCATCATGTCATACTTAGCATCATGTCATACTTAGTATCATGTCATAGAGTCATACTTAAACACATGACAGTAAAGATAAAGTTCTATCATGAGACGAGCAACCATATTGCTCCTTGGCCAAGTCACTATCACACACATTCTTTGATGCCCTCCTGCTGCTTCCTTACTGTCCCCTTGCGTGATCTGCGGTATAAGGAAATAAGACTATAAGCACACAGGCTTAGTAAGACTCTTTCCTATTCACTAAAACCATTCATCATTCATTCATGAGCACATAAGCCATTACATACTTAGTGCTTTACATACTTAGTGCTTTACTTAGAACATAAGCCTTTTCATCACTTAGCATACATTCGTCATGGCGTAAACATAACATAATCATCTTCATAGCATAGCATAAACATAACCATAAACCTTCATGGCATGACACAATACTTGGCGTAGACATAAACATAACAAACATAACTTCATAAACATTCTTAGCACGAACATAAATAAAATCATGGCATCCTATCTCAGTATAACATAGTTAGAACATGGCATCATAAATTGGTATGGACATCATAAAAAAAATCATGGCATTCTAACTTAGCATAAACATAATTAAATCATGGCATTCTAAACTAGCATGAACATAAATCCAATCATGGCATACTATCTTAGCATAAACATAATTAAATCATGGCATCCTAACCTAGCATGAACATAAATCAAATCATGGCATTCTAACTTGGCATAAACATAATTAAATCATGACACCCTAAACTATCATGCACATAAATAAAATCAATGCATTTTAATCTAGCATGAACATAAATAAATCATGGCATCCTAAACTAACATGAACATAGATAAATCATGGCATTCTAAATTAGCATAAACACAATCAAATCATGGCATCATATAGTAACATGAGCATAATCAAAATCATTTGCATAAACATATCTTGCATAAACTTGCTTTGCATAAACTTACTTTGCATAATATTCTTATCATAATTATAATGCATAACATGGATGAATGCATGAGACAATTGCATATATATAAGGATGCTTAACCTTTTAAAACATACTTTTAATGCTTAAACATATTCATCATATCATTGGGCCCTGGCTTGTACTACATACATACATCATAAGCGCGCATCCCTAAGTAAATACGAGGTAGCTAGCCTCGACCTATTAGGGTAAGGACAGCATAGTCGGTAGTCCCCGAACCGAGGCGTTCTTAAGGTGCCCATCCCTGTTACCCAGCTCCGGTAGGGCCAGAACCGTGGACAGCTTCGGTAGTCCAAAACTGCGGTGTTCTTAAGGTGCCCATCTCTTGGACCCATACTTCGGTACGGTACAAGCCCATACATAAAGTAAAATATTTTTCATGCTTCATCATTCATCATTCATCATTCATTCATAGCATACTTAACATAGCATAACTTGTTACCGCTCGGCCCGTCTACCGGCCCATTTATCGGTCCTCTCGACCGTCGTACCATCAACCATCGACCGTGCCGTTTAGCATATTTATGCCTTAAAGACATAAGCATCATCTTTTATTCATCATACTTGTCGTTCATCATCATTCATTCATCATACTTGTCATTCATCATACTTAACATCATAGCTGTGCCTTAAAGGCATGTACTTTAACATCATTCATAAGACATGGCATACATGCATATTATTCATAAAACATGGCATATCATTCATATCATAAACCTAACATATCATAGCATCATTTTTATCGTGATCATAACCCTATCATTCTTATCATGGCATCATTCATATCCTGAACATAAACTTATCATACTTATCATGACATCATTCATATCATGAACATACATAATCACTTAGCATGGTTCTTAGCATAGCATGGGCATATAACTTAACATGGTTCCCTACATCACCCTTATATCATGGCAACACATAAACATATACTTGAAGTTAAAGGCTCAACCCTAACCCTTGGGTCCTTGAGGTTGGCCGAAACATATGGGAACTCTAGGGTAATCCAAAAATTCCCAGAAATTATACTTAACCTCCACACATCATAAGGGAACATAAATTAACATTATCAATATTTTTGGCTTAATTATAGACCTTTAAATCATGGTGGCCGAAACCCTTAAACTTAGGGTTCTTAGTTTTGTTTCTTTCATGTTGGTCGAAACCCTAGGGTGTCCTAGGGTACTTCAAAAATTCCCAAAAATTATACTTAACCTCTACACATCATAAGGGAACATTAAATAACATTATCATGATTTTTATCATAATTATTGACCTGTAAATCATGGTGGCCGAAACCCTTAAACTTAAGGTTCTTAGTTTTGTTTCATTCATGTTGGCCGAAACCCTAGGGTGTCCTAGGGTACTCCAAAAATTCCCAAAAATTATACTTAACCTCTAAACATCATAAGGGAACATTTAATATCATTATCATGATTTTATCATAATTATAGACCTGTAAATCATGGTGGCCGAAACACTTAAACTTAAGGTTCTTAGTTTTGGTTTCTTTCATGTTGGCCGAAATCCTAGGGTGTTCTAGGGTGCTCCAAAAATTCCCAAAAATTGTACTTAACCTCTAAACATCATAAGGGAACATTAAATAACATTATCATGATTTTTAGCATAATAATAGACCTGTAAAACATGGTGGCCGAAACCCATAAGCATGAGGGTCTTGGTTTTCTTTCCTTTCAACATCAAATTCGAAAACTAACCAATATATCATGCTAAAAATCATGGAAATCATAGGGAAATATTATACCATAGGTGAGGGAGTCTTACCTTGGGGTTTCTTGATTTTTAGACCTTAGATGGGAAGAAGAAGGAAGACTTGTTGTCTTTTGATCACCCCTAGCCTTGGAACCTTAGGAAACCTTTAGATCTTGGTGGTAGGACCTTCTTGTGGAGTTTTCCCAAGGGAAAATCTCCCTTGTAGATTTCGTCTAGGATGAGAAAGAAGGAGGAAGAGAATGAAATTGATGGAGAGAAGAGAATAACTCCCAAACCCCCCCCCCCCCTCTTTATAACCCATTAAGGTGGTGAATGAAGAGTCTCTCCATGACTCTTCATCTTCTTCTTAATCTCAACTTATATCCACTTCATTTCCTCATAGAAATCCCTTGCTAGATGAGTTGGTTAAGGCTTACATGAGAGGTCCAAGGTTCAATCCTTGGCTCATGCACCTTTATTTTTTATTTTATTTTCATTTCATTTATTTTATTATTTTTATTTCTTAAATTCCAAATCCCCCTAAAATCACCCATAATTATGCCAATATTACTAAATAACATTCTTTTATATTTATATTAATTTTACCTAATTTATATTAATTTTACCTAATTAATATCCATTTTTGGAGCCCATTTAAAGCTCATTAGTACCTAGTTTTTCTCAATTTAAATGAGAAAACATGGATTTCTAGGCCCAATTTTACATAATTATTTCTGGGCCCCTCGAAAAATTATCTAGACATGCTCAATATTTTAAGAAAATATTAATAAAATTTTCTGGGTCGTTACATGGGCTTTCTAGTACCATGATTATTGGTGAATTTTGGGTAAAAATTTATAGAAATATAAAGGGATTTTGATGAAAAATATTAACATAATTATGGGGAGATTTTTAGGGGATTTTCGAAATATTAGAAAAAAATAAAATAAAAATAAAATGGAAAATTAGTGAATGCACCAAGGATTGAACCTTGGACCTCTTGTACAACCATGCATGCTCTAACCAATTCACCTAGCAAGGGAGTGCAATAAGGCAATGAAGTGGATTATGGTTAAGGCTTAGGAAAAATGAAGAGTCACCAACCATGACTCTTCACTTACCCTCCTTAATGTGTTATAAAGAGGGGGAATGGGAGTTTGTTTCTTCTTTCCATCAAGTCCACATTTCTTCTTCCTCCTCCCTCACTCTAGCCAAAACCCTCAAGAGGGATTCTCTCTTGGAAAAAGTTCACCTAAGGCTTCATCTCCAAGATCCAAGGCTTTACAAGGATACAAAGGCTAAGGGTGGTCAAGAGGCAACAAGATCTCCATCCTTCTCCCAAATCTAAGGTCTATAATCAAGATCAACCAAGGTAAGACTTCCTCACCTGTGGTATAATAGCTTTTCTTGAAGTTTACCATGATATGAAAGTCTTGTATGAGATTTTATGTTGGAAAAAAAAAGAAAAGAGCCATGAACCCTAATCCTAGGTTTCGGCCACTGGGATTTTTGGGCCTAAGATGATGTTAAAAATCTTACTCATGCTTTCTAATGTTTTTCCATGATGAATATAGGTTAAAAAAAGATTTGGAGAAATTTTGGGGTACCCTAGTATTCCCTAGGGTTTCGGCCAACACCATGAACCCATGGGTAGGATTGGATCTAAACCTTCAAGTAGGTATTTTGTGTATTATCATGATATAAGGGAGATTGAGGGTGACTTATGTGAATTTTCACAAGGCTTTGTGACCCTATAACTTTCGGCCAAGGAGGGTTCTAGGGCAAGAAGTTAGGGCTTACCTCAAGTAAGGGGTCCAATGGCTCCTATGGTATGGTAGGGAAAGTGTTAGATGATTAATTGGAAATTTTATGAATTTATTCATGCACCCATGGTCCAAGCATGTTTCGGCCAACCCTAGAAAATAGGGCTAAAAGTTAGGGTGAACCCTAATGGCTTCTTATGGCCCTATGGGTAATGTATGGTTGTTCTCTTTCTTTATGCTACCTTACATGTCATTTGAATGATGGAACTCCCCCTTGTATGTTTCGGCCAAGCAAGATAAATAGTGTATGGGAGGAGTTAGGGTTTGAAGAATGATGGTTTATGGCTTATCATGAAGTATATATATATATATATATAGGTTCAAGCATGTGGTAGAAATTATGTTACCAATAACCCTAACCTTAAGTACCATGTTTCATGTGTGTATGTTTATGCCATGCTTAATAGGGTTATTCATGAATGTCTTATGTTCTATGCCATGCACTTGGATAGTATGTAGCATGTTTATGGAAGTTCTATCTATATATGCTTGTGAGAGATACCATGCTTATGGATGAAATGCAATGCTTACCTTATGTATCATGACCATGCAAGCTCCATGGATTAGGAAAATAGTTTATGTAAGTATATCATGTTCAATGAATATAATGCAATGCTTACCTTAGATGCCATGATTATGCAAGCACTAGGAATAGGAATGATGTTTTATGTAAGCATGCCATGTTGTATGAATGAAGATGCATGCCATGTTTTATGAATAAAGATGCATGCCATGTTTTATGAATGAAAATGCATGCCATGTTTTATGAATAAAGATGCATGCCATGTTTTATGAATAAAGATGCATGTCATGTTTTATGAATAAAGATGCATGCCATGTTTTATGAATGAAGATGCATGTCATGTTTTATGAATACAAATGCATGCTATGTTTTATGAATAAAGATGCATGCCATGTTTTATGAATAAAGATGCATGCCATGTTTTATGAATGAAGATGCATGCCATGTTTTATGAATGAAGATGCATGTCATGTTTATAAACGAAGATGCATGCTATGTGTTATGAATAATGATACATGCCATGATGTATGAACGATGAAGCATGTGAAGTATTTTACTTTATGGATGGGCTTGTACCGGACCGAAGTATGGGTCCAAGGGATGGGCACCTTAAGAACGTCCCGGTTCTAGGACTACCAACTATGCTGTCCTTACCCTTGTAGGTCGGGGCTCGCTACCTCGTATTTACTTAGGGATGCGCACTTATGATGTATGTATGTGGTACAAGCCGGGGACCCCAATGATGTTATGATTATGTTTAAGTATTTAAAAGTATGATTTTAAAAGTTAAGCATCCTTATGTATATGCATTAGACTTATGCATTCATTCATGTTATGCATTTTTGCCATGATAGTAATGTTTCATATGTTTATGTTTATGCCAAGTAGGATGTCATGCTACGAATGTTTCTTATGTTTATGTTTATGCCAAGTAGGATGCCATGCTACGAATGTTTCTTATGTTTATGTTTATGCCATGAATTTTGCCATGCTACGTATGTTTATTATGTTATGTTTATGTCATGTCTTATGCCATGCTATGTATGTTCTTATGTTTATGTTTATGCCAAGTATCATGCCATGCTCATGCCATGCTAAGAATGTTTATTATGTTATGTTTAAGCCAAGTATCATGCCATGCTCATGCCATGCTATGAATGGTTATTATGTTATGTTTATGCCATGTATTATGCCATGCTATGTATGTTTCTTATGTTTATGTTTATGCCAAGTATTATGCTATGTTATGACTGTTTCTTATGTTTATGTTATGCTAAGTATTATGTCATGCTATGAATGTTTCTTATGTTATGTTATGCTAAGTATTATGTCATACTATGAATGTTTCTTATGTTATGTTTATGCTAAGTATTATGTCATGCTACGAATGTTGATTATGTTTATGCTCATGCCATGTCAAATATATGCTAAGTGATCTTAGAGGCTTATGTTCTAAGAAGAGCACTAAGTATGTTACGTTTCATGTGCTCATGATTAAGTGATGAATGGTTTTAGTGAGTAGGAAAGAGTCTTACTAAGCCTGTGTGCTTATAGTCTTATTTCCTTATGCCGCAGATCAAGCAAGGGGACAGTAAGGAAGAAGCAGGAGGGCAAGAATGCATGTGTGTGGTAGTGACTTGGCCAAGAAAACAATATGTTTACTCGTCTCATGCTAGAACTTTACCTTTACTACTTATGTGCTTGAATGGTGACTTATGTGACTCTATGACATGATGCTAAGTATGACATGATATGATGCTAAGTATGAAATTAATATGCCAAGTTTCCATGTCACCATGTTAGGAGTGGTAGTAGGTGCATGTAGGTGTAAGTTTAAAGTTATTCCGCTGCCTTATGATGTCTACCTGCCCTACTCATGTTAACGTAACGCCGCTTTATGGGAAAAAAAGCGGGTGTTACAGGTTGGTATCAGAGCAGTAACCATCTCACTACACACACATCAAGCCCTCTTCCTGCCGCTTCCAAGTAAGTACCTCTTTGCATATCTTATAGTAGTAAGCAATTTAGGAGGTTTTATGGTTTTGGGATATGCAAGTATGAACGATGTCTATGATGAAAAGTACTTTAGGATATGTAATGATGAATGATATTTTATCTTCTTTTATGAATCAAATATTTAGAATAATATAGGGGTAGAAAAAAAACTGATATTGACCATACTTGTCTTTGGTGAAGAAAAACATGGCTAGAAGACAGAGTAACCGACTTAACGAGGCAACCCCATCGCCTGACCTGGTGCAATTAGTAACCCAGCTCCAGCGTCAAGTCACGGAGCAGCAACAGACCATTAATACCTTGATGAACCAGCAAGAAAATTCCACTACTCCCCCAGTGAACCAGACTGCTATACCCATTGCGCCCACAGTTATGCAGAACCCTCCGACAGGCCCGACCACTGCAGCATGTCAAGAGGCTTATCTGATTCAGTGGTTGAGGCTGAAACCGGAGAATTTCTCGAGTGGTGGCGAACCGTGGGACGCCCAAGCATGGTTCAAGACAGTGGAAAGTACCATGGAGCTGCTAGACTGGCCGGAGCGTGAAAAGATCAAGTGTGCATCCTTCTGCCTTTCTGGAGACGCCAGAATGTGGTGGGAGAGGGTCAAGGCTAAATGACAAGTGGACCAGATGACGTGGTCGGACTTCGAGTCGGAGTTCTTCGAAGAATTCTTCAACATGCGTGTCACCAACAGGCACTACGACGAGTTCACGGAATTTTGACAGGGTGACCTCTCGGTCAACGAAGCCGTGAAGAAATTTAATCGACTAGCTCGCCTATGCCCCGAGCTGGTCCGCACCGAGAAAGAAAGTGTCCGACTTATGCTGAAAATGTTGCGGCCTGAAATAGCTCTGAATGTGGCTGGCGGAGTTAACAGACCCCAGACCGCCGAGGAACTGTTTAGTAGTGCCCTACTCACTGAGCACTATCTGAACAATATCAGTCAGCAAAGGAAGGCGATGAATGAAAGTAAGAATCAAGATCACCCCGGAATCCTCGATTCTTTCTCTCATTATCCTTAATGTTCTTTCCGTTAATGATCGCTTAGGAGGACAAAAGTCCCAGAGCAACCACGCTAATTGGAAGGGAGATCAAGGTGGTAAACGGAAGCCATGGAACAACTCACAAGGAGGCCCAGCAAATAAACAGGCCAAGCCTATCCTGTGCGCAACATGCGGAAAATAGCACCCCGGGGAATGCCGAAGAGGTACGAATCGGTGCTTCACCTGTGGAGTGGAAGGGCATATGGCGGCTTACTGTCCTACCAGGAGCCAGACACCTTCCCAACAACTCGTCCAGTACCAAGGTGCCCCAGCGAAACTACACTATATGCAAGCTGAACCGGAAGGTACCCCGATGCTGGAGGCCCAACCGGCTATGATGAATGCCAGGGTTTTCTCGGTTACCAAGGAAGACGCTGCGGAAGCTTCTACGGTTGTCACAGGTCAGATACTTATTTTCAGTCAGTATGCTACTGCATTATTTGATACTGGGGCAACGCACTCGTTCATTTCTGTGCCATATACCAAGAAGATAGATAGGCTTCCGCAAGTGTTAGACTGCAGGTTCTTAACGACCCTACCCTCGGGAGAAATAATGACATCCACTCATGTGCTGCGTGCGGTGCCGGTCGGAATTGCAGGAAGAGAACTTTACTGCGATCTGATAGTACTCGACATGCAAGATTATGATGTTATAATGGGAATGGATTTCCTGGGTAAATACGGTGCTTCTATTGAGTTCCATAAGCGAAAGGTGGTCTTCCGACCTGAGGCAGGTTCTAGGTTTGAATTCATCGGAGAGGCAAGGAAAAGAACCGGGAAATATTTATCAACTCTCCAAGCTCACAAAATGTTAGACAAAGGATATACTGGATTTCTAGCATATGTGGTTGATGCCAGTCAAGTGAAGAACCAGAAGCTGGAAGATGTCTGGGTGGTATGCGATTACCCAGAGGTTTTCTCAGATGAATTACCAGGATTAGCTCCTGATAGAGAGGTGGAATTTGAGATCGAATTGGTTCTGGGTACCAACCCGATCTCCAAGGCACCTTACCGTATGACGCCGGTTGAATTAAAGGAGCTTCAGGGACAGCTACAGGAGTTGCTGGATAAGGGATTTATTCGCCCTAGTCATTCCCCGTGGGGAGCTCCGGTACTGTTTGTGAAGAAGAAGGACGGATCTATGCCAATGTGCATAGATTACCGAGCGCTGAATAACGTAACGATCAAGAACAGGTATCCCCTTCCGAGGATAGATGATCTGTTTGACCAATTAAAGGGAGCCACTGTTTTCTCAAAAATTGATTTGAGGTCTGGTTATCATCAAGTTAGAGTAAAACAGGGGGATATTCCAAAGACGGCTTTCCGAACAAGGTACGGGCACTTTGAGTTTGTGGTTATGCCCTTCGGCGTGACGAATGCTCCCGCTATGTTTATGGACCTTATGAATCGGGTATTCTCGTCGTTCCTCGACAAATTTGTGATCGTCTTCATCGACGATATCCTTATTTATTCGAGGACCCCAGAAGAGCACGCTGAGCACCTGAAGATAGTATTAGAGATTCTGCGGGAAAAGCAACTGTACGCAAAATTTTCCAAATGTGAGTTCTGGCTCGACCAAGTGGGCTTTCTGGGCCATATTATTTCCGAGGACGGAGTCATGGTAGATCCAATAAAGATTGAAGCTGTGAATAACTGGAGCCGGCCGAAGAACGCCAGCGAAATCAGAAGTTTTCTTGGACTGGCAGGCTATTATAGAAAATTTGTGGAGGACTTCTCGAGGATTGCAGCCCCTTTAACGGCTCTCACCCGGAAGGATAAGAAGTATGAATGGACAAAAAACTGTGAGAAGAGTTTCTTGAAACTAAAAAGGAGACTCACAAGCGCTCCAATCCTTACCCTTCCAGAAGGTAATCAGAGCTTTGACATATATAGCGATGCCTCCAAACTAGGACTTGGAGCTGTACTGATGCAGAATGGAAAGGTTATTGCCTACGCCTCTAGACAACTCAAGGAATATGAACAGAATTACCCCACTCATGATCTGGAACTGGCCGCGGTGGTCTTCGCTCTTAAAATATGGAGGCATTATCTATATGGAGCGCAGTGTAAGATTTATACAGACCACCAGAGTCTGCGATATTTCTTCACTCAGAAAGACCTGAATATGAGACAACGCCGGTGGCTTGAGCTGGTGAAGGACTATGACTGCGAGATCTTCTACCATCCAGGGAAGGCAAACAAAGTGGCCGATGCACTCAGCCGAAAGTCAAGTGCCACCTTGATGTCCATATCTAAGTTACCCCGACCACTCGAAAGAGAAATTATGAATTTTGGGGTCGAAGTCATCTCCGGACGACTTTCCACCATGACAATATCACCCACGCTATTTGAGGACATATTGGACAAACAAAATGGTGATCTGAATCTTCAGAAAATAAAACAAGAGATCCTAGAAGGAAAGGGTGATGGTTTTCGTATCGCCAAAGGGGGAGTACTCTACCTTAGGGATCGTCTATGTATTCCTAATGATCCGGAGCTTCGAAGGGAAATACTGGCAGAAGCTCACGGAACCCCTTATTCGATGCATCCAGGATCCACCAAGATGTATCAAGATCTGAAGGAGAAGTTTTGGTGGTCCGGAATGAAGAGGGATGTGGCTCAGTATGTTAGTACTTGCATGACTTGCCAGCAAGTAAAAGCAGAACACCAGCGACCCGGAGGAGTTCTGCAGCCACTCGCAATTCCGGAGTGGAAATGGGAAGACATCTCTATGGATTTTATTTCAGGGCTTCCCAGGACTACGAATGGATATGATGCAATTTGGGTAATTGTGGACAGGCTGACGAAGTCTGCTCACTTCCTGGCAATCAAGATGACTGATTCAATGGAGCAACTGGCTCAATTGTATGTTAAGGAGATAATCAGACTTCATGGAGTTCCCAAGACCATCATCTCAGATAGGGATGGTCGCTTTACTTCGCATTTCTGGGAGTGTGTTCAGAAGTCTCTTGGCACTAAATTGCGATTTAGCACCGCCTTTCACCCTCAGACTGATGGGCAAACTGAACGGGTGAATCAAGTACTAGAAGACATGTTGCGAGCTTGTGCCTTGGATTTCAAAGGGAGTTGGTGTCGATATCTATGCTTAGCGGAATTCGCTTACAACAATAGCTACCAAGCTACTATCAGAATGGCACCTTATGAAGCGTTGTACGGGAGGAGATGTAGGTCTCCGATCTGTTGGTACGAGGGTGGTGAAAAGAAGGAAATGGGGCTCACAACGGATGTTATCGACAGCACCACCCGAGCTATACAGAATATTCGACAACGGATAGAAGCTGCTCAGAGCCGGCAGAAGAGTTATGCCGATGTCCGGCGTAGACCACTGGAATTTAATGTTGGAGAGTTGGTGTTCCTCAAAGTGGCTCCTATGAAAGGGGTGACAAGATTTGGGAGGAAAGGAAAACTAAGTCCGCGTTATGTGGGGTACCTGATTCTGAAAAGTTGGTAAGGTGGCATATGAGCTGGAGCTGCCTCAGAGATGTCGGCCATTCATAATGTGTTCCATGTGTCAACGCTTAAAAAGTGTATCCCAAATATGGACCAAGTGATCGAGCCACAGACAGTACAAGTGCAGGAGGACCTAAGCTATGAAAGCAGACCTATCCAGATCTTGGATCGGGAAGTCAAGAAGCTAAGGAGTAAGGAAGTACCCTTAGTCAAGGTTCTATGGCAAAGTCAACGGTTCGAAGAAGCTACCTGGGAACGCGAGGACGAGATGAGGCGCAAGTACCCGGAGCTATTCTAAGTTCGAGGACGAACTTTCACGAGGTATGGGGGATTGTAACCC